>VUQI01000698.1:34766-67012 GCA_015106735.1 Paratilapia polleni | reverse complement strand
TATAGAGATAGATATATATATATATATATATATATATATATATATATATATATATATATAAAATTTATTAATAGTTATTCCTTATCACCTGGTACTATACTGTCAAAACTACACAGACACAGAGCTTTGAACATTAACTTGAGTGCTGTACAGGAGTATAGTAAATTTCCATGAAATACTTGTCAGCAACTAGACTCAATTATAATGTCAAAATACAATGTCAGAACTCTGTGTGGCTGAACTTAAACACATCTGTTACTAACATCAGCATGCTACCATGCTCACAATAACAATACAGATATCAAATATTAACCATGTTCACCACGTGAGTTTGGCATGTGTGTTTTTCTAATTAGCGCAAAACACAAAGTACAGCTGAGGCTGAAGGCAGTGTCATTACAATTATGGATTTTTATTAGTAAAGTACAGTATTAGAAAGAAAATGCCTTATTAAACCTGGCTCCGAGATTTTTTCCTCCTCCGTATAGGATGTTTTACCCATAGACCTTAGAGAGAGGTAAAATTAGGGAATGTCCCTTTAAAAGAATTTTTTATTACAGTAATCACTTTACTCAATCACCAAGCTGTTCAGACAGAAGAGGCAACAGAGCAGCAGAGCATCAGTCTGCCTGCATCACACGATCAGTCCTGCCAGCCTCTGCCTCCTCTCGGGTCACGTGAAAAAAGGTTGACTGGAGGTCTGGCAACTGTTGCTATGGTGACAGAGGCTCTTCCTAGCAACAAACGTGTGGCAATTTGGAGAGAACAGAAGAGGGTGCAATGCCTGACTGATGGAGAGAAACAGAAAGCTCTGATGCAGAATCAAATACGTCTGGCTTCTTCTATTTAGATGACAGCAAACCTTGAATTTATCACCTCTAGCTGGGAAACAGCTAGACACTGAAGCAAATATTCATAGCTCCCCAGAGCAAGAAACAACACTTAAAAATATGACCGTGCAGAATGACACGGCAGTAAGAGGGTTACTGATTGGCTTCAGGTTAGGGAGGATAAACTGTTGGATATGTGATGGCAGGGGAAGTGCAGTGTTCAACAACATGGCAGCTCCTTAGGCATTTATTGGTCCTTTAACTCGCACTTGCAAACAAGTGCAACTGCTGAGAATCACCAGTGTGCAGCTGAGGAAAGTGTCCTACATGGTTGCATGTTTAAAGCAAAGAATTCACCGTAAACTCACCGTATCACGTATGTGCGGAAAGGTATGATGTGTTGCATGACCGCAGGAATGTGCAACCATATTCGGATCTGTGGTCAAGATCAAATACAATATGCCAAGTAATTAAACATCAAACTTACACAAAATGCAGCTGAGAGTCTGTCTTTAAAACTCCATCCATCTTAAACACACGCTCACATTTATCCATTTTGAGGGTACGATTTACTGGGTGGACACTGTATCAAGCCAGCTAAGCTGTAGCTAGATGTACCTAATAAACAGGCAGCTTGCCAAAATATCTACAGTATTTGCCTTCAAAAAAAAAAAAACAACAGATAAATATTTCAATCTTTCATTTAGTGATGATTTACTGCTGTGGGAATATTATTATCTGAGTTGTTTTTAACAAACTAATCCACTCGAGAAGCTGCTCTCCCTAACTGTGGGTTTTGAGATGACAGCAGCGGTTTGCCTTGATAGCACTCACATTAGAGACTATGGTGATGAAGGCGTGGGCAATGGGGAAGGGGAGGCTCTCCGGAGTACCCAACTCGAAGCATTCCTTCATCAGGGAGAGGCCGTGTTTCCCGCAGAACAGGCAGACGTAGCGCAGCAGATGCAAAGGTACCTCCACGTCCTGGACAAGAGATTTTGAAAGATTTAGAAACTTGTCATCTACTCAGAAGTTCATTTATAATTTTCTTCCTCTTTTTTTTTTTTTTGTGTAATCCGAGTTGCCTTTATCAACTAGATTAATGTGCTTTCACAACAGGAGACAGAAATGCTGCTTACTTACATTTAGTGGTTTCGTTTCTAAACTGAAGGTCTTTTTGACTTAAACATGACTGTGTGGGAAAAGTGTGCTGCTGTGCCAATTTCGATGCACTCAGTAAACTTGTTTTCAGTTGACTGAAAGTAGGGAATTAAAATCTATTGTGTATACACCCACTTCTTGCTGGTATCAGTTACTTTTGCCAATAAAACTGTAAAAGCTGGAAGTTTCCCATAGCTTTCCAGCTCAGTATTATTTCATAAAAGCCTGTTCTATACTCCAGCTCAAACCCTCTGCCCCCCTGAGCTTAATAAAAACTTTATTATAGTGGGAAGGTGAACGCCAATTATCCAGGGACACATTACTGATCTCTGGGGTACAGTAACTTCATCTACAGGAATTCACAGCACAAGTCACTGGTCTGCGCTTTTAAACTCAAGTTCCCAGCACAGCTTTTGTCCCATGTTGACAGTACAGACCTAACACACATGAGCTTATTTAACCCAATTTAGAATCACTGCACTTCTTTGCTCAACATTAACACTAATCCCTTACAAGGCTCATTTGAGAAAACAAAGGGCTACAACAGGAGCTGTGACCAATCAAATCCTGTTACCATGGATTTTATGAGGCTTGGAAAGGCTGTAATAATGTAGGCGTTGGCAAAACGCACAAAGAGAGCAGGAAATGTGGACAATACTTAGGCTAAACAGAAAAATGTCCTCAATTGAAACCCCCCCCCAACAAACCAACAATAAACACATAAACCACAACTGTGATATCAGGCCTTTCTGACTTTGAGTCATATTGAACTCCTCCGCTTCTTTCAAAGACATTTAAGTTGGAGTGGATTTTATCGTCGGCAGAGTAACTCGTTTACTTTATTTATTTATTTAAAACCAGACATGACACTAGTTTGTCTTTGGTGGAATCACAGTAATATACATCTTAAATCAAATTCTTGTACATTCTGCTTCTAAGCTTACACTGCTCACACATTCTGTAAGGAAATTCAATGTCAGATTCAAACCAAAACTCACTGTTGTCTTTCTTGTCAAAATACCTGATGTTAAGAAGAAAAATGTTAAGGTTCCATCTTCTTACTGTAAATCCACTCCCAGCTTTGGAGGATTTTCCAACCCATGTGAAGCCATTTAGTCCATCCATATCAAAAACCAAAGTCAGCCAAGTCCACAGGATTAACTTAATCCATCGAGCACAGCAGAGTCGATGAAGGAAACTGGAAACCTCACCTCAGGCAATGTTTATATTTGAATACTAAATCACCTGTGCATCAGGCTACTCAGGTCACATCGGATATAACCTTGCAAGTCAGCAGACAATAGGATCTTCAACACGAGTAAAAACCAAAACTGATGTCAAACCGCACCTTCGGCCAACTCTTTTTAACTTTTTTAGCTCCCAGTTATGGTCAACAGAAAAACTAAATGGAAAACTTTTGGTAAAGTCAATAAATACAACAAACAATAATCCAAATAATTGATGAGGTTCACTAAAAAGTATATATCAGGCTATTTATGGAAGTATACATGCACACAAGTGTGCTTGCACAAGAGGAGGCTCATGCATGCTTTCTTAGATTAATTTTTTTAATAACACCATTTGTAAGATGCCCTTCCTCTGCATATACTATTATGGACAAAAATATTGGACCACACCTCTTAATCTTTGAATTCGGGTGTTTTCAGTCCCGTTGTTACAGGTGTATTAAAAAAAAAAAAAAAAAAAAAAATCAAGCAGCTAGCCATGCAGTCTGCTTTTACAAACCTTTGTGAAAGAATGGGTCATTCTAAAGAGCTCACTGGATTCGAGGGTGATACAATTGCAACAAGCCAGTTTGTGGAGTTTCTTACCTCCTAGATATTCCACAATCCATTCTGAGTTGTATTATTACAAAGTGGAAGTGTTTAGGAACCACAGCAACTCAGTCACCAAGTGGCAGACCATGTAAAGTTACAGAGCGGGGGGTCGTTTAGTGCTGAGGCACATAGTGCACGAAAGTCTCCAACGCTCTGCTGACTCAGTGACTGCAGAGTTCCAAACCTCCTCCAGCATTAACATCAGCAAAAAAAAACTGTGTGCTGGGAGCTTCATGGCATGAGTTTGTGAAAAATGGGGGACCTGGGGGACTCCCTGTGTAATGTCTAAATGTAGGAACAATTGTATTTACATGTTCATTCTTACCTACAAATGACTGTGGGTGCTTTAAGACTGAGAGGACAGACGAGACAAACATAGCTATTTTCAAAAAGTAATCATCATGTTATTTACTCCACAGTAGGTTTTGAATATTAACTTGAGACGTAACTTCTGTTAAGATGACACATTTCTTCCCGCTGTTATCCATGCAGTGATGAGAAATCTGCTGCTGCTAATTTCTCAGATTATATTTAGAATAATCACACAGAGATGACACTGAAATTTGCTGTTAGAGGAAGTGAAATAACACTTAAAAGTTATTCTCTTCCTAGCCCAAGGCATAAGACTGGGCACCTTTTTTTTAAAATTCTTTTTCTGTTAAACCATCATTGTGCCTGGTCAGAACTGCTATAATTAAATCACAACAATCAAAATTAAAGAGTGAGAGGAGCAAAGGTCTGCCATGATGAAAAAAGATGTGACCAACAAACCAGACTCTCTTCGGCAGACATGCGACACCGTACAGACACATACGGAACCCTGATGTTCTCGTCTCTTAGAGCTATTCCCAACTTGCCTAACGCCTCCATCTACTTTTTGTCATCATCCCCTGCCCTCACCCTCCCTCTCCTGCCCTGGATGCGGCACAGCTGTCAGGTTTGGAAATAGAACACGTCTGTGCAGCTTCCCAATAAAACTGTTTCAGGATGGAACAAATGACAGAGACACAACTGTCACAAGAAGAACAGGACAGCATGATGAGACCAAGTTCACTTTTTAAAGCATTTTGAGGATAATAGTAACACCTTTTAAGTCTGATTTTGTAGCACCTTTGAATGATTTTTTTTCTGTGGGAGGTCCCAGTTAATTAACATGAAACAACTTGTAACTAAATTTAAAAAAATAAAACCCACACTATAAAAACATTCAACTCAGTGTAATAAGGATAGGGTTGATTTCTTACATTCATGTCACAAAAGGAGCCGAGGATGTTGCTTTCGTGGGCTGATATGTCCTGCAATCAAGAAACACACAAGGAAACGACAGAGTGTTAGGAGACAAGTGTAGCAACGAAACTTGTTTTATCCTAAAATGTAGACGATACAAGGCTTGTTTAGAGTTAGTTAACATAATTACAGGTTTCTGAATCACAGCCCACACTTTCTACATTCAAAGCATGCTTTAAGGAGCTTCAAGAGAAGAATGTGTTTTGGTACTGTCATCAGAAGAAAAAAAGACTACGTTTTTGTGTGGTCACATCATATAGACTGACACCGATGGAGAGATTTGAAGAAACAGTGTCAATATTTCAAACTCACGGTGAAACACACCTTAAGATCAAAACAATGTGAACTGCACAAACAGCCATAGTCTGGACTGTGTATCTCTGCATTAAGTGCAGTGCTAAAGCCAAGAGGCATTTAGCAAATATGTCGACCAATAACTAAACAGAATCTGCAATAGAGAAGGAAAAAATCTTGAGCACTGTGGGTGTGGTGATGCATCAGGTGTGGTGACTCCTCACCTCTATGGTAGGGTGTGTGTTGTGTTTGTAGGCTGTGTAGAGGGGGAACTGGATCTGGAAGATCTTGGCCGCACATAGCAACAGCTTCTCCCTCTCCTCCGTGCTCCAGGAGCTGAAGGGATCCTGGCCGTCACCGTTACCGTCCATGCAACCTACAGTGCCATTGTCACCGCCCCTGGATTCATTGCCACCATCACCAGATTCCAGAACATCCACTTGGGATTCAGCAGACAGGTTGGGCCCCTGATCCTGGCTCTGGGGCTTGTTCTGGTTTAGGTCTGGCGTGTCAGCATCCTCTTCAGCAGAGTCTCTTTCCACATTCACAGGCTCGTCCTCCCCAGGTGAGGGCGGCTGGGGGAGGGTGCCAGGTGCAGACTCGGCTCCGCTCCATTCAGACCCCACCCCCTGTGCCCCACACACGCCCCTTTTGTGTGTGTGGTCCTGGGCGCTGCAGAGTCGATCTCTCAGGCTGCTGATCTGAGCAATGACCAGGTTGATGAGGGCATAGACTAACTGATTAAAGACCTCCAAATGCTTGTACTCCTTGAAGCAGCAGAGACATTGCCTGGAGACAAAAAGTGGAAGAAGGAATCAACATGAAGGTATCCAGAGCTTACAGAGTGCTCAGAGGACTGAAATGCTTGTAACCCTGTGGTGTATTAAAAAAAAAAAGTATAAAACTGTGAAGCCTTTTGTTACATTCCTCATGTTATTTTGCAGTACATGTCATTAAGGCCCTTTCACATAGTAAGCGGCATGCGCTGCGCTGACCGCTAGGCTGAGTGAATGGCTCAAGATTTTTGTTGCTCTGTCCGCTGCGCTCGGCCTGTACTACGTAATTTTTTGCGGCCACTCAAGGTCTCCACATGTATTATATGCGCCCGTTCTCTGTCATTCTGCATTTCTATTGGTCACGTGACAGTGTGTCACACCGCGGTACGCGCAAGTACTCCTCGCCGGCACACTTGCATTGCACAGCGCAAGCAATAGAAAAGAATGGGTGTCAGAGCGCAGTGCAGCACAGGGCAGCGCAGGGCAGCGCGTGCCACTTCCTATGTGAAAGGGCCTTTAATCTTCAAATGTGAACTGGTATTCAGTTTGTAATCTGGGGCAATAAAACTAAAAATGACAGTGTTTCTCTATCATTGTCTAGGAGGGAAGGAAGGGAAGGGAGGAAAAAGAAAAATTATGTAACCAAAATATTTTATTTGCTTTTTACCCAATTCATGTACCCGTGTTTTATTTTAGTGATTTTACAGTAATTTATGGATGCACTAGTTTCTCTTCAGTACGTGGCTGTCACCATGTGTGAGAGAGGAGAGGAGGAGCGGAGTAGAGCAGCAGAAAACAGCAAGCTGATGACAACTCGTTCACCTGCAACAAACATTTCCAAACAAATGTGTTAATTCATCTAAAACCAAAAATGGACAGAGGCCAACCAAATAGAAAGCAGTCAACCTGCAGGAAACACTAAGTGATCTGATGATACACTTCATTAGTAGCAAAAAGAAAATTGTTTATATTGTTCTAATGGTCTAATGTTTATTAGAATATTCAATAGCTTCACTTAAATGCAAATCACAGTGAAAGCCCTTTGGCCCAAGCTCTGTTCTCCTTTTTCTTATTTTCTAAGAGGAGAGTTGCTACTATGGTGGGTGCTAATATCAAACATGGCCAAAACTTCAAATTATGAGGTCAATTTACAAGAAATCCTTTAAGCCAAAAGCTCAGGGTTCAGACTGCTCCAAACACTTTGATATGAGATGTGACTTTCTGGAGAAAATTTCAACTCCTTGTATTCCCGTTCCAGCAGTGATGTTTTTTCTGAACTGGGACACCTACCGTTCAGGAGAAGACTGCATTGAAGCACCAGTATAAATGATTATGGGGCTGTGATGACCTCACAGTTAGCATGCATAACAACCAGTGCAGTGACTTAAGAGGGGATATCCCTAATTTGGTCATCTCAGGCACACAGCACTGAGTGTGAGCAAAGGGACCCCACTCATCTTCTGTCCTATGCCCCGTTTGCAAGGGACAGCCAATCAGAAGAAAGATGGCTTAAAGGGTGACCAACTTGTTTCAGACAGTGGATGAACTGAGGGGCTGCACTGAGGCCCAGTACAGGATAAATAAGGATTATTTAGAGCTGTGAATCAAAGAAAGAATGAAAATATGGAGCTGGAAATAAGCACAATAGTTCTATTATTGTGTTGCATCATCAACATCTGACAACAGCAGCTCCCTTCAGAGGAGAGAGGAGAGCTGGGTATCGGGAGGTACACAATGGGCAACCACAACATACAGCGCTCAGGTTAAGAGTTACGAGCAGGGCCAAGTGTTCCCAAATGGGGACCCTGCACCAACCTCCGTGTGCACACCACCATCAAGTTGGTCAGCTCCCGAAGCAGGCACCCAGCGATGTGTTGCTTAGGTTGGAAGTAACCTTGGGTTGGCAGGTGGCTGCTCCCCTCTATCAGGGACAGTCTTTAACTAAGCAGGAGGCTCAAATCCTCCTCCAAGCTTCTCCTCAAACAAGATTCTGACTGCAATATTACATTACATTAACCTTTTAAATTTCTTATCCAATTCTGGAAAGAAAAGGGAGGGTTTGTGTGTGCAAGTGTGTGGAAGCAAACTGATGTTTTGCCATGTGTCAGGAAATCCGTTCAAGTACAAGATGTGATGAGAAGTCTGCTTTTAAACTCTACAAAGAGAAGATTTACTCACAGTCGGAGAATGGCACTCAGCAGAGAGAAGGAAAGGCTGCTTCTTGGTAGTGGATGAGTAGTTGGATGAATGACTCAACAGATTTGGGCTGCTCAGTGCAGCAACTTTAAGTCACCAAATATAAAAACATTCCAGCTGGATGAGTAACCACAGACCAAAAGAAAAAAAAACTAAAGTCCTTCTTACTCAGGAGCTTTTGCCATCAGCTGGCCTCGACCGTCACACCAGATTAGACTGTGTTCTTCTCTCATAAAAGAGGAATGCTTCTCCTTGGAAATACTGTTTTAAAAAAATCACAACTATGTTTTGAATATTTCTTTATCTAACTGAAGGTTAGCAGAAAATGAAGCTACAGAATCATTACAGCAAAGCCACGGTGATACCCAAGAGACTTCTCAACAGCTTCGCCAGGATTAATGCCTTGCTCAAAAGCAGATGAAACAGTCATAATTTTCCTCAACATGACTGAAGTTCATCTTCTTTAAAAAGCAATATCCTAAGCAGCTTCTCAAATAAAAGGGCTGGTAATAAAACAGTAGTGAAAATAACATCATTAATGGTGTAGTTTATGATGGAGCAGCAGCCTCTCCTGACTGACTGACTGACAGACAGACACACACAGAGCAAACAAAATGAGACAGAAAGAGACACTGAACCCATGTGGAGTGAAAAATTTGTTACTGTTATCACAAAAAAAACCTGTGTGGGCAAAAAGCCAATAAGGATTTTGATATAAAAGCTTAAGCTTGTTTGACAAAGCGACAACTGGATCAAGAGCAAGCTGAAACACCAGATCTTCAAAACTGAGATTTCTTGTAAATTTTGCTGCAGGCTGACAGCAGCTGTCCTCTTTCTCTCTTTGCAGCAGTGACACCTGCAGCATGCATGGGTGTGTCTAAAGGGTGGCACAGCATTTACTCCACTACATTTCTCAAAGCTTGTTTATTAATGTTTTAGATTATCAATAAAAATATAAATCTACAAACAAATTATACTTTATTATTATAGATTAAGCTACCTTTTGCCCTGGGGCTAGTAAAGATACACAAGGGGCCAGAAAAGCTCTGATCCACAGTGTAGGAAAAATGTTACACTGGGCAATGAAGAAACAAAACAAAGTTGGAGAGAGTGGACCTTATACTCCTGCTGCAGGAAAAAAAAAAGCTATTTGAAAGATTTTGGCAAAAGCATGACAACTTATTTTCTGGATCCTAGATACTGAGGCAGCACTGACCTCTGAGTCCAGGAGCTGATGTAGCCCAGCACCCGGAGAGCATGTTCCTTCTTCAGCTGGAAGCCTCCTTCACTGCTGTCTGCATCCGATACTAAGGAGAAACATTAAAGAATACCTGTTAGAGGACAGCTGGATAATTCTCAGGGATTTATTACAATATCATTTATATTTTTCCATTTGCACAAGAAAAGTTGATTAAACATCACCAGTACAAAGGTAGTGGCTGGTTTTACAGCAGTGAAGTATATCATATCCACACATTTAATAAAAGGATGGTTAAATCAAAGCAGCAGAGGCTGATATATCCTGAGAGTAGGTTCACAATCATGGGGTCCTCAATTGACCATGTATATCTTTAACTTCCCACCAAGTCTGCAACACTGGCTTTCAATTGCAAATGTACAGGCCTCCAAGAATAAACACACACTTGAGGGATGTCATCAGAATAACTTCTCAGACTTGAGAAAAACACCTACAGAGCACTGAAAAGATCAGAGCAAACTTTCCCTACACCTAGGCATGACTTTGCTGGGCCACTTACATCTCTTTGGTAAGTCATTTTAACCCCCCACCACCACCCAATCTGTGGACAATCTCCTTGTGCTTATTTTGAAAGTTAAGCCAATGCTAACCAGCTGCATGTGGCTCTTTTGCCCATCTCCAGTGGCTCCCTGTGACATTGACAAAATACTAGATGAATATGAAAATTGTACTCTTAATTTTGCTGAACCTCAATAGTGGTGGTTAGTGTGGAAGTATAAACATAAATGGCTCATTTTTAGTCCCTCTAGCTATGGAGTCCAAATCCAAAAAAAATAAGATGTGGTGGAAAATTAAGAATTTAACAGTTCATGCACAATTTGTGGGCTTTCAGTACCAGTTCTGTCATCTTACTGGTATGCTTGATTTGCTGCTGGACTTCAGTCAAAATCAACTTGAAACTTTCCTATTTTCTGTTTACTTTTTACTATATTTAAAGCTACTAGGCTGCTAACTGTTTTTATTTAGTATCAGAACAGGCTCCTATTAAACTGATTCATTTGCACAAATACAGGTATTATTCAAAGCGGCCTGCATAGCAAAACAGCCTCCTGTTTCAAAGTAGGCCTCATGCCCTGACCTGTTTGTAGTAAAAATAAGTAAACAATTTTAGTCATTATAATTCTATCATTTAATAAATGCAACAAAAACAAGGTAATACTGTACCAAAAAAGTAACTAAAACTAAAAAGTTAAAGTACTAAATAATCATAAATAGCAGAGAAGCCACACGTGGTAAACGGTTTTAATTATTAGTAATGCTGACAGGTTAATTTCTACTTAACAGGCTGTTAAGGTAAGACAAGAGAAGATGTAATGTATTGATTCCAAAGTTTGGAAATTCCTTTGTTACATCAAGTAAAAAAATTAAGTTAAACACAACAAACATATAGCTTACAGCTAATAGTGGTGGTTCTGAATGTAATTCAGCGGCTCTCCAGAGCCACATGGATGTCCAACATCATGGAGTGCAGCAGGCCACAATAGATCTTGTTCTGAAACTTCACTGTGAGCTACACGTGCATTCAAACCTGCAGCAGGTGTACAACTGGAGGCTATTTAAAGACAAGCTTGAGCAAAAGTCATTTTTTCCCCCCAACGTAGTGAGTGGCTGCTTGTTTAGCTTGCCACCACTTGCTGTTAAGCTCAGGAAGATTGCCTCTCAAAATGAATATCAGCCATTCTTGACTTGCATTAATCCTCTGAAGGAAAATGTGAAGAAAATTTAGCTGCTAAACAACTACCAACACCATCCTCCCACCGTCTTTCTTTGCTCATTTTTAACAGCTTAAATGCAAACTCTGATTACAGAAGTCACATACATATCCAGCATAGTGCTAGCCAGTCAGACACATACATGATGTAAACACAGACTTTTTTTGAGGAATCCAAGTGCGACCTTTCTCAGAAAATGTGAGATATGGATCTAATTTACTAAAATAAAAGTGTCACTGTCATATCTGGATGTGGATAACTCCAAGGACAATATGGAGGCAGAACAAGAACCCTACTTTTCCCCTGCTTTGTTGGTGTCTTTTTCTCTCTTTCTATTCTAAAATTTAAACAGTACAAAAAATGAAAAGAAAAGGAGAATATTAGGAAATACATCTTTATCAGATAATTACCACAGAGTATTGATACTGGCCTCAAAGGCTTCCCTATTCAAAAGCATTAAATATTGGTACCAGACTTTGACAGGCTGTGTCTAAAGTTACTGTTATTGTACTTGTCTTCATCAGCTCCATCCAGTTCAGGGGAATCAAGTGTCTTCCACTGAAACGCTGACCTGTTTTGGCAGCCAAAGCAGACAGAACACAAAATGTTTCAAAAATAGTGTTTAATCCGCCATCTCGGTCGTGCAAGCAGGACTCCTAAATGAACCTGAAATGAATGTTTTCAGCTCTGCATATGAACAGAAACTCCACAGAGGCTTCAGCACCAGGGTCAAGTCCACATTGTTCCGATATGGCTGTTTTCCTGCTGCTATGATGAGGGATGTCATTTCAGTGCTTTCAAGATGCACACAGGTGCCAACATTACACTCAGTTTATGGCTTCAACTCAGCATGGATATAAATATAAAGCAGAGGAGGACACCTTCACTGTTTGATCACACTCCTCAGCTCAGTAGTGACTAACATTCAGCCAGACTGGAGGCGTTTAATTATGAATGTTCCAGCTGTGACACTATAATAAATGCACTTCAATGAAAATGTGTTTCTGAAAGGAGGCAGAGGTTAAATGCAAGTGATGGTGGGGGGCAAAACAAGATCTGAAGCACACAGAATGACAAAGCATGTCAAAAAGATGCTCTTTGATAGAAGTCTGCATATGCTATTAAACAAGTTTTTTTTAAGTCCTTGTTATTTTTATATTTTTTGAGAATTTCAACATACATTCCAAGTGTATTTGTTAACTTTTTTTTTTCCATCCAAGAAAAACAATGCAATCCACAAGCATGCATACTGCAACTATGCTTTCTTAAGTGAATTTAAAAAACATTATCATATACACTGAGAGTATATGTATAGATATTACTTACTGTGACAGTAAGTAACAGAGCAATAACCAGCTGCCACGCCAATAACATTCTCATCCCGCAAACAGAATCCATCACTACCATCTTGCACTGCAGCTGGTGATATTATACACCATAGCTTAATATACATTCATTTACCACTTTATACACATTGCTAGTACTGGGTTGGACCCCTTTTTGCATTCAGAAGTGCATTAATTCAGTGTGAACAGATTCAACACGGTGCTGAAACATTCCTCAGAGATTTTGCTCCATATTGACATGATAGTATCAAACAGTTGCTACAGATTTGTTGGCTGCACATCCATGATGTGAATCTCCCATTTCACCACATCCCAAAGGTGATCTGCTGGATTGAGATCTGGTGACTGTGGAGGCCATTTGAATACAGAGAACTCAATGACATGTTCAAGTAACCAGTTTGAGATGATCTGAGCTTTGTGACATGGGCATTATGCTGCTGGAAGCAGCCATCAGAAGATGGGTATATGCGGTCATAAAGGGATGGACAACAATACTCAGGTAGGCTGTGGTGTTTACATGACACTCAGTTGGTACTAAGGGGCCCAAAGTGTGCCAACACCACATTCCCCACATCATTACACCAGCAGCAGCCTGAACTGTTGATACGTGCTTTCATGTTGTTTATGACAAATTCTGACCCTACCATCCAAATGTTGCAGCAGAAAACAAGACTCATCAGACCAGGCAACGTTTTTCCAATATTCTATTGTCCAATTTTTTCCTGTTCTTAGCTGACAGAAGTGGCACCTCGTGTGGTCTTCTGCAGCCGTGGCCCAACTGCTTCAAGGTTTTGTCATGCTGTGCATTCAGAGATGTTCTTCTGCATGCCTTGGTTGTAGGGCTGGGTGATAAAATGATAAAGATAATTATCACAAAATAACTTTTCCTCAATAGAAATATGAGACACGGTCAATATAAAGTCGATAGAAGTCATTCTAACCATGTTTTTGACAGAGATCCCAAAAGGTCAATGACAATGAGAATAGCGCCACATCGAACCAATCGTGGTTGGATTAGATTTAGAGCCATGTCAGGTTAAGTTGACGCACAGAGCGTAAGAGGAGCAGCCGGCAGCAGCACATGTATTACAAACCTGGTCTAAGTTGGCCTGTGGGGGGTCAAAAAACATTTAAGTCAAGCAGATTTTATGACTTAATACTGTTTCACCTGTTCAGCCATTATCCGCTCACTTAAGTACACTAATACAGGTAGGCTAAATCATTTATCAGCACATGTGAACAAGGTTAAATTATAATTCAATGGTCTCCCACTGGTACACACACACTACTTTCTCCTTATGCTAGAAGTGGGAAATAAAATTCCCTCGTGGCTCCGTCTCCATCGTCTCGCCTCTTGTGCAGCTCTGCTGTTCCGTGTGAGCCACCACACAACTAGTAATTACTGTTACACCAGGTGGATAAGGCTACATTAATACTATGCAACATCACCAAATCCCCACCCTATGAAGCTTGGCATTAACAGCGCTCAAAGTCCTCTCACTGCACAGCACTCTGAGCAACTGAGAGGGCTCCAGCACAGCCTTCATTGGTAGTCATTTCAATCGTTGGTCTTAAAGTTGAGAAAAGTTTAACTCAGGATCCACCCACTTTAAGCTGCCAGCGGTTATTTCACCCGTAATCGCTTGATGTCACCCAATTATCATTGGACTTCTCTGGTCGCCACATTACTGCTACTCACTTTCTGTCTGGATACCTCTTTAGTCAGTCAGCTCACTCTCTCTGACCAATCAAAATATAGAAGTGAAAATGATAAAGTCTGTCAACAATAACAGTGGAGAAGCTGATCCTGGCCATCAGTGACAAGCCAATTATTTATGACCCAACACTGAGGAAGACGTTTTGGTAACCTAGCAACAATAAAAGACTAAGAGATGCTCTTTCACGCAAACTGCTCTCTGTGGTCACAGACCTTTTCTTATTAGAAATGAATGATTATTGCCATATACTGGAATGAAACATGTTATCATGACATGTTCTTCAGCTGTATCACCCAACCCTTGGTTAGGGTCAGTGACTATCTGTGTATGAGATGGTTCAGAGTTTGGGTGTAACCATTTGCTTGCCGTTTTACAGAGAGGTAGAGATACACAACATATGTAGCGGTTTCAACACAACAATAAATACACGCTGTAAGTGTTGCTCATCCTGCTGCCCTACATTTGAACTATGACCACACTTGATTCTGCATCTTCAACATGAATGACACAGTTTGGTTTGTAGCTTCCTGCCTACTTTCACTAGTGCTGCTTTTCAAGCTGACCTGGAGTCATTTTTTTTTTTTAGCAGTAGAAGGTCTTCCATCCAAACTCCAAAGTTTACACACATGAGAAAAATAGCAAATTGTCACATTTTTTAGAAACCACATGGATTAGCCCTGAGTAAGGAAACATCATTTGAACAAAGATCCCTAAAATGGATTTCTGTTCCTCTCTCTCTCTCACACACACACACGCTGCTGCAGCAAATCTGAGGTCAGAGGTCATCTACGGTCACAGCACATGGACCTGCCAGTCTGGCTGACAGAGCTGTCACAGCTGACAGCACCATGCTGATGAACTACCCTATCTCACCCCTAGACAGTTTCACACTGGTTTGTATCAGTGAAGTTGTAAAAGCATCTTCCTGCCCCCCCCCAAAAAAAATTTAAAAAAGTTCACCAGTTGCCATAGTGAAGAGGTGAAAGGCCAGCATCAGCAGTAATCTGAGTCAGAGTCAAGCCACACTTAAACAAGGTGAAAGTGTGTGTGGTGTGTCAGCACACAGCAAACATTAACCTTCATTTAACTTTAACACAACATGAAAACTTGAGTCTTCTTAAAAGACGTTAAATACATGACACGTTCATACTTTCCTATCCTCTCCTGCTCGTCACTGTAAATTCAGGAGTGTGGCGCTGGGTTGATCAGACACTGAATGATAATTCAGTGTCTGATCAACCCAGACACTGACAGACAATGAAATATTTTACCACTTTAGACATCTACCTTGTTTAGGGTTAAGTTCTTTAAAAGCAGCAATAACATGTGAGAATGTGGTTTGTAGAAAACAATAAGTCCTGGGTGACATAGAAAGAAAACTTGGCGCCCTCCCCAAAGAGGCTTTAGCTTTCCTCTAAAGGACAAACTGGATTGTAATAATATTTTGCAATTTTGTTTAAGTGTTTTTTTCACAAATTACTGCAAATTAAATGGATAAAAATCATAGGAAAGTGTAAAAACCTCTTATTAGATAAGTTATCACAGGCTCATTGCTTTAACTGTATATGCTTACATGCATAGCCACCCTTGAAAAGGTCAATTTTAAACCAGAAGCCTGATGTATTACAGCATTGTTTTGGTTTAGGTGCAGAAGGTCAGGTACTTTATCTGCATTGGTAATGCTCAGCCCTATACTCACAAAAACTCCAGCCAGTTGTATTCACACACAGCTAGAGTTCAAACCTGCCACTGTCAACATAAACAGCCTATTGATCTTAGCAGAATAGCAGAAGGTTGTATAACAAACTACAATAAAGCTACAATATCATGAATTACAGAATTGGCATCAACTCCAGGCAAAAACTACATGTACTATGTCCAGGGAAGATTTTCTGCATGTCTGATGATGGGTGACTACAATCATTTGGTCTCAGGTCTTTATTTTCACAGTAACATTTTTAAGACAATAGTGTACTTCCAGATTTTTGGGAATAGTTTGGGTTTAGCCCTTTCCTGTTTCAACACGACAATGTCCCGAAAGGCAGGCCCATAAAGAAAGGTTTTTCCCAGTTTATTGTATGAGAGCCCACAGCTCAACCCCATCCAGTACTTTTTTGGGATTAACTGGAACAGCAACTTTTGACTAGGATATGTCCTTTAACTCACACATTAAACAAATATCTAGCATTGCATTGGTGCAATATTGCTAAATTTAGACATCCTCAAAAACTAGTCCATGCATTTGTGATTTCTTAGCTAGACCTTTATTCCTTATTGGGCTGTTGTAAAAGCTCAGAGTACTGATAAGGCCCATGTTGGCTTCTCTTCATTGGCTCCCTGTTAAACCCAGAATTTAATTTAAAATCCTTCTCCTCACATATAAAGTTATGAATGATCAGGCCCCATCATATCTTAAAGACCTCTTAGTATCATAGTATCCCAACAGAGCACTTCGCTCTCAGACTGCAGGCTTACTTGTAGTTCCCAGGCTTTCCAAAAGTAGAATGGGAGGCAGAGCCTTCAGCTATCAGGGCCCTCTCCTGTGGAACCAGCTCCCAGTTTGGGCTGAGAAGACAGACACCCTCTCTAATTTTAAGATTAGGCTTCAGACAAATCAAGTTTGATTTGGGACTGCTAAGACCCAGACAGAAAGTGAATGTGGGTGTCTATTGTTGTTTCCAAAAGTTTCTATTTCTGCCTATAAACACTAAAAAAAAAAAATTATTCTGAAGTTTTCAAACTAAAACTGGGTGTGCAGGATCTGTTTCAGGGGTCTTAGTGTGGACAATAGGCACACCTGTGGTAAAACATCTGTCTGTGCAGCAATGCAGATGTACTACTGCAATATATTTTGGAAAGTCTCCCTAAAAGGCAGTTTTTCAAAACCCTGGGTATTATTCTGCTGCTATGCCAGCTATCACACAGTCACCCATGTCTGTAGCGCTTTTACTTTGAGCCACAGACTGCACAGCTGGGATGGCCACAACTCACTGTCACAGCTAAACTTAAATATTTGGATACACACACACATTCCCGAAAGGATCCATCTTCTAGAAAGATGGACAATTTGTCAAAAGGAAGTTAGCCATGATCTCTTTAGTTCCATTTTAAGTGTGATGTAGTAAGCCATGCTGCAGTCAGATGCAAGACTGTAAAAGCAGATTTCTATAGAGCCACCAGCAGGAGCTTTCACTTCACACACAAGTTTACGGCCCACAGGAATACTACAAACAACCCGTCGACCACTTCATGTAAAAAGTTTCCAAGAAGTCTTATGATTTTGTTTTAAAATTTGCTTTTCCATGAGTTTCGGACACCCCTAAAGTGCAGCAAGGCCTGGTTAGCACGCCTAGACTAACGGCTAGGTTTTTGGCAATAAAGGCAACCTTGTATTTACGTTTGCTTGCTTAAGATGGTGTTAGCCACGATGGTGACATGGGGCTCCATGGCAAGACCAGAATTACCAACAAAACAGACAAGGAGTAAAGCTAGTGTGCTAAAGACATTTGTCGAAAAACTATGCAAGCTACCGACGATTAACGATGTGCTATATGCCAAAATATGCGCCCCGATGCAGCCATTAATTTTGGGGGGCTAGCTTAGTTGCCGCTAGCTTAGATTAACATTTTACAGACTTGGCCAAAACACACATGAGAAATACACATGTTCATCTTCGTGTCAGCGCTATTAACTGTGTGCGTGTTATTGAGAATTAGCAGGCCCATTTCAAAATGTGAATGTGGCCGTCCGCAAAACAATGGGTGGCAGCGGAGTGGACAGCTAGCAGACTGACCTGACAAACACATCAAACAAAGTCAGCCTGCTCGCTAGCTACACTAGCTAACTTCCAAACCCGTGCAACCCGCCTTTTAACAACATCGACATCTTTCAAAATCTCACGTGCCCCCTTGTCCAACAGATCTAAAGCATTTCCACTCAAGGCTGTATTGTCACACACAAAACCGACTGAACTAATTAGATTTTTGGAGCTAGAGTTTTGTGAGGAGTGTTTGACGGGCCCAAAACTGATTGCCAATTTGAAAGAGAAAATGGCATTTGCATTCATACCAAAGCGATACAGTCTTACAGGAAAACATTATTGTCACTGACTGCAAAATAAGCAGCCCAAATGTCATTGTTTCCACTGTCTTATGGCTGAAAAGACTGGATGGAAAGGAGAGCTAACAGAGAAAGCACACAAAGTTACATTTAGCTAGCCACCATGCTAACATGCTCCCATCAAGCTTCAGTGGACAGCGATGCTAATACCAAGCAGCTAGTTCAGCTATACATAAATAACACGATTTGTTTACTTACTTTCATTTAAAACCTCCACCAGCTCGGCGCAGTTTTCACACATTGTTCATGAAGAGGCAAACTGAGTACACCAACTCAAACCATTGCACTGGAAACTGTTGTTGGCTGGCAGTTGGTTGTTTTGGGGGGTAAAAGGGCCCACTGGAGGGAGTGATTGGTGAAGGTTATTCCACTAAATGAAACCGGGGGGGGCGGCGAGGTGTAGAACGGGATTTGCATCCAAGCGAAGTTGATTTACACCAAAAGTTAAGAGGCACTGCAAGGCAGAGATCGAGTCAGTCTCCAATCTGTGCGTTACTTGAGAGAGTAGACACAGCAGCCATGTTGAAAAAGGAGGGGGGGCGACACAGCATGTAGATCGTTCGGGACTTTACGTCCTCTCTCCTCCGCCAGTTCGTTTTTCTTCGGCTGTCTCGCGATAACTTTCAAATTAGGTAACGTTTGCAACCTTTAATCACGATCTCAAGGGCAAATAGAGTGAAAACACCGCGTTGTGCTACAAAATACTTAGACATTTATTTATTTCTTTTTTTAGACAAACACAAATTGTATTGTTATATTATAATAATTTGGGTAAAATATTTATCAATATGCTGCTGTGTTAAAAAAAAAACCAACTCATACCTTGTAATTCATTGCGTTACAGCGCAGTCATAGTAGTTTTAGTTAATTCAATTTAATGAAATAACTAACCAACAGGCTTGCCTTGCCAGTGTTTTTTTCTTCAGTCCATCCCATGTAAGCAGCTGTTCTGTGCATTTATTCCACTATATGTCTGTCTGCATACCACTGCATTTAACCTTTTGTCTAACAGTGCACGTTGATCTGCACTGATGCTTTCGTGTGTGTTTTTGAAATCCCCTCCAAATCCTTGGCAAAACACCCTTATGCAAGTTAGAAATCTCCTGGTTTTTGATGGGAAAGCACATTTATTTTTGTTTGCTTTCTTTTTAATGACATTAAATGGATCAGAAATGTTGTAAATGATTAATGGAATCACTAATCATCAATCATTCATGATTTGTAATGGAATATCTGTGTAGGTGTACAGAGAACCCATTTCCATCAACAATCAGTCCTGTGTTCCAAAGGCACATCGTGGTGCTAATGCAAGTTTATCATGTTGAAAGCTAGTTGATCATTACAAAAACTTTCCAGGCATGTTTGCACATAAGCACGGTTCTGATGGTTAAATAAGCAATACATTTAATTTGTATCTGCAACACTGAACTTTAGGCTTCTTTACATTTTCAGTTTGGTGTTTGCTTAATGAGCACCTGCTTTCTTTTTATTTTGTACAATATTCTTGCTAACCTGAACTTTGATATTTTTGCACCACCATACCACTTTTTGAAGGGGACCTATTATGCTCACTTCTAGCAATATACTGTTATACTTGGACCCTACTACAGTAGCTTTGCATGATTTACAGCTCAAAGTAATCCTTATGTATATTCTACTGGGCCTTGGTGCAGCTGGTTTGGCTTCTTTCCCCCTCCTTTTAAGACTTTCTTCTGATTGGCTGGCCCTCCAAACAGGTTTGAACAGCAGGCATGCCTGAGATGAACGTATAAGGATATCCCCTCTCTGACATCATACAAATCCAAAAGCAGAAAACACTGCCTGAAACAGAGAATTTAGAGCAGTCTGAAGCCAGAGCTTTTGGCTCACAGGATTACTTGTACATACGCTAACCTCGTTATTTGAAACTGTAGGCCATGTTTGAGCATTCACCACTGGAACACTATATACAATCACAAAACATAATAGGTCCACTTGAAAATTTAGAACACAAAACCTTTTGTATTTATTACTCAACCATAGTGCCACAGAGGAGTTGCGGTTATATATTAACTTGCAAGTACACGTTGATTCAGTTCAACACTTGGTGGTTAACCAGTGTAAGCTGAAAATGAGAAAAGGCTGGGGCATATATAGCAGCACCGCAGTGGCTTTTTAAATCTAGTGATTATTCACTTAAAAACTGCATGTTGTCTGACAAATCAGCAGCACCTGGAGTTAATGTAAACCTTTCAGGTCCTTGAGGTTAGGCTTAGAGGAAGAAGAGAGTCATACAGACTGTTTTGTAAAAATAGCCAACTTTATATTTTCAGAGTACTAAGACAGCTTTACAAACAGGATGATATGCACACACACTCATCCAAAAGCAGAGCAGCTGAAGCCCTGACTTGATCAGAGAGCCAAAGCAAAAGAAAAAACAATAACCACACTAAAAAAACCAAAACAAGACAACAAAAGAAGCAAGGGAGTACAAATGGACCCCTTGAGTGTCACATTCATTCTGCACAGTGCACATGGCACTTGTGAAACCAGAGCAATCTGTCACATAACCATTGCAAGTGTGGTCTGACATTATATATATTACATATTAACAAGTAGGAAAGGAGGTGGAATAAGCATGTAGAAGGGTTAAAAATAACCATTACTTCTTACAACTTCATGCAGGTTTAAAAGAACACATGGCCAAACATAAAGCTTTGATACCAAGGAAGTAACAAAAGATGGCGTGTTACATATACAATCAGTATAAAATAAGCTGGTGGGGGAGGAAAAAAAGAAAATGTGTGTGAGGGTAGTAAGAATGGGCAATTCTCATTTACATATTGACAATGATTTGGTCGACGTACAACCGGGTACTGGGGTCCTTCCACTGGCCCCCCCCTCATTCTCTTCTCAACACACACTCGCATACAAGCACACTTGGAAAGAAAACTTCCCCCCTTCAGAGTTGTCTGTACGTGCTACGGTTGCCTCAGTCGCACATCTCCTCCGGCAGCTCGTGGGGGTTGAGGATGCCAGGCACAGACATCTGGAGCTTGTGTTTCTCCTCCTGGGCTTGGCGCAGAGCTGCCTCTCTCTCCTCCAGGAAGAGGTCTGATGTGTCCTCGCCAGCAAACTCCTGCAGGACCACACAAGCAGAGGGTTTTGGGGCTTTAGATTCAGTTGGCTGAGCTATGCTGCTTCAGTCTCAGCACTGAAGCTTTTAAATGCTTCCAATAAGAATCAAGTGCCTGCGATGTTTTCCCTGATGAATGATGTGCTAGTGTTTATGTAACTGTGAACTACTACATGAGTTACTTTACTTTGGATCCAAGCTAAGAATCATCACTCATTTTGACAGTGGCTCAGATGGAATTGTTATTTGTTGCCCAATAGAATAATATAATAGTCTTCATTGAAGGAGACCTTTGACTCTCTAAGGTCTTAAGAGGCCTTCTATGTTTCATTCTGCTGCTTTTACTGCTGTAAAAGGTCATGTTTATCATAAAAAATTCTCTGTCTGGATGCTACTTAGACTATTTTTACTACAACTTCTTATTTTTTTGCACTTACATCTTTCTTGGTCAGTCTCTACGCTGCAGAGACTGTCATTTTCTCACCTTGATCTGCACGAGGAAGTCCCTTAGGTGCTCCTTAAAGGCTGGGATGTCCTGATTGAGGCTGAACAGACCCGTTACAAACACCTTCACCTGGGCACTGAAGAGAAAACATTCAATGAGCCTCAAGTCTGAACAGTGCAACTTATACAAGGGTCTGCAAAATAACATCATCTGTTGCAACATTTTTTGGGCCATCATTCGATATACTAAAGCTGCTTCAAATGTCCAGTAAAATTTGAATGGAATTTTTGAATGAGGCCTGGGGATTTCCAATTGTTTTGCTCAACAATCATCAAAACCAGTTAAAAAGAAAAAAAAAAACCCAAACACAGTTACTATTATTCTAAGCCAATTTTAAAAAGGACAACACAGCATTTGTTGACCCCCCCCCCCCGCGTTTGTTTAACTCCTCTTCCAAGAAAAGGCAGTAAATACCTGCAGACATTAACCAAACATAAACAGCTCATGTAATCCCACTGAGGTTCAGCGAACTTACTCTTGCAGGTGGGGGAAGGCTGTCTTCAGCAAGTTGGCGATGTACTCCTGGATGTGTGCCTGGTTGTTTGCTGGGCTTGCAGCGCTCAGAGCAACGCTGACCTTTCCCTCCTCCACCAGGTTAAACATGTAGGCCAAGATGGTGGCATGCATGGTTAGTCCTGGAGAAAAGTCAGAGGAACATGTTGGTTATTTAGTTGTTTTAGTCTTATGAAATTGGCCCCTGATAACACAGTAAAAATGGCTTGCCCCATCATTTTTGTATTTATATAAAGGCCAAACTGGTAAGCTTTTATAAAAATTTAACGATACATCTTGAGTGTCTTTACCTGCAGTGTGAGATGTATCAGTGACTACAGAGAAGATGTGCTGCAGGATGTCACAGAAGTATGTCTGGTAGAAACTCTGTGCTGCTGCTTCCTCTGCAGACACGTTCTGCAGGAGAGTGTACAGGATCTGCAGACCTGCAAAAGAGGAGACAACACTCTTTAGATCCGCAGAGATTTGAGCACAATCTGCACCCCTTACCTACATGTGAGTAAACGTCAATTTCAAACAAAAGTGGAGCACAGATTAAAGAGTTGAATACAGGAATCCAACCAGAGACTTATTTCCTGCAGGTCAGTACTAACCTGTGTGTTACTTGTTATTGTCTTGTGTATTCCATTACTTTTAAACTGGACTGTTATGCTCATTTCCAGCTCCATGTTTTTATTGTTACATTCTACTAGAATAAAAACATTAACTGTGCATCATATTATTCTCAGCTGTTCCAAATCTTTATCCTTATTTATCTTATATGTTGCATCAGTTCATCGGCTGAAACAATCCATTTTAGCTCCTCTCACTTTCAGCCAGCTTTATACTGATTGGTTGCCTCTTGCAAACAAAAGATGTGAACAGCTGGTGGCTTGTCTGTGATCAGAGCCAGAGCTGAAAATATTAGGGATATCTGCTGTCACTGACATTACATCAAGCCACAAGCAGATAAAGAAAAACTGTGTGAAACAGAGTGTTTAGAGAAGGCTGAGCTTATCGCTCACAGAGGTACAATGACCTCATCTGAAACTTTGGCCATGTTTAATGTGAATATCCACCATTGTGAGAATATATATATGAAAGAATGTAAGGAAAAGCATTATAGGTCCCCTTTAAACTGATTGTTGCTTTTCTTTTTTTTAAAATAAACTTTAATTCAGAAGACTTGATTTTAAATGACAATTTTGTATTTAATTCCTAAAGTCACATAAACATCTCCATTCTTAAAAGAAAGCCATTTATTAGACTAAAACATTGTTAGAGGATAAAATGTCCACGCTGCAAAGGTCTTTTTTTTTTAGCTGTGCTGCCATACAAATGTACATTTTACCTCTAAAAATTATCTGAATATATTCTGTCCAGCTACACTCAGTAGTTAGATGGGACTAAACTATTTTTTGGTCTATTTTATTCTCATTAACCCTTTAACCGTGGAACAGTTTTGCTGGCTGAATATACAAAAGTGTGCCTTAATAATGGTTTGATTTCATCATTGCCATTGGCCCTCTATGTGTTGTGTGAACTCTCACACTAACAGGGTGAGTGATTTCAGTTCATACCTGTGTCGGCCACATTCCTCATTGTATGCTTGAAAGCCCAGATGATGGAGTCCAGGATCAATTTGAACTGGGCCGGGGCAATGGACAGGAAGGCTGGGAAGCACTGGGAGGTGGCAGCTTGAAGGAGGTAGAAGAAATGGGTTCTGTGTTCTGGGAATTCTTCAAAGTCCTGATGGCAAAGAAGGAAAACATGGAGGGATTAAAATTGGTAATTTTTCAACTTTCAATTTTTTACTGTATTCCACCCAATACAGTTAAATCAACTCAGTCAAACCTTGTTGATCATGTTCAGAGTGCACTCGAAGACAGCGTCAAAGATCATGGGGATTTCTCCGGTGATATGGACTCCCAGCTTGTTGACAATGGTTGCCATGGTGCTGAGGACCTCAGGCTCCCGGGCAGCCGGGACGTTCCTCTGGTAGTCTATGAGCACAGCTTCCAGCAGAGGGGGCACAAAGTTCTCTCCCACCTGGGCCACAGAACAAGACACAAATATGTTTGAGTGTTTACACTGTTTAAGATAAACATTTAGAAAACCTTGAATAGGGTTTCATTACAGCACATCATGAACTACTGCAGCACGCGGGGGGCGACCCACTAGAAGAAAATTGACTACATTTAAATATTTCCCAGCACAGACATTTGACTTCAAAATGATATACTCTAGTTAAACCTTTATTAACGCCATGTTCACAAAAATGTTTCTGCTCAGTAAGATACTGTGAGGTGATGTAAAATTTCATTTTTTTAATGTGCATTGTAGCTTCAAAATGACGGTAGGGCTCATGTTGCATTGACACTGGTGGCTGTGCTTTTGGCAGAACATGTTTTGGTTCTAGTTAGGGTCACTGTGCAGGTGGGAGTGGAAAAAACGTTTCTAATTTTAGTGTTTAATTATACACATTATGACTGTTGTTTCTGAAGGAAAAAAAATAACCCTGGGCATTCATCCAAAACAGTTATTACAGCTTTCAGTTTGGTAGCAGTACCGTTTGTCTCTTCAATGCTGAATGAATACAGAGAGATTTGTATGAACCACTGGCTCAAAATAGAATTCATCATAAACATAGATTTAAATCTCTTTCATTAGAGAACAGACTAGAGGAAACAAACGAGGACGGGCTCACCATCTGAGGGTCGTTGGAGCGACTGACCCAGCCAGAGATCAATTTTAGCGTCTCTCTCTTTACGGTCCTCATACTCCTGATCAGAGGCTGCTTCGTCACCATCTCACCTGAACAATTGAGAAAAAACAAGTCTAAGTGGCTGATGTCTACAAATAAACACATACAGGAAGGAAAAAACATTCAAGGACTTCAAAATTTTTTGCAGTTATTTTTGTTTTTTGGTCAATATAACTGGTTTGCTGGTTATGTTGTCACATCAGTCATACTGTGTCTGAATTCCCATTTCTTTACTTCTTTATGTTTCTATACGGTGAGCTGTCTAACAGATTACTTGGTTTTTAACCATAAGGCCCAAAATATTACTTTGGTTGAGTTAACACACATTCAGGGAGAGGACAGGAGCTCACCATTGCTCTGGACGGCCGAGGAGATGTTTTCACTTAGACACTTGTAGACGTTGAGCATGTCCAGGTAGATGCGTCCCAGCTGGACGACAAAGGGATGACCAACAGCTTTACAGGCTCTGACGTTTGTCTTCAGGATGCTGCCCAACTGACGCACCGTCTCCGCATCCTTCAGGATGTCCACATTCTGTAGCACAAAGTCCACGTTACAGATACAGAACACCAACAAAACAACAAAAGTAGGCTGCAGGGTGCCTTAATGAGAATGTAACAGAGCACTGACACATCATGTGTCCTCACCTTAGTGGCCTGCTGGATGATGCTGTCCCACACCTGATTAGGCAGCAGCATGTACTTCTCTATCAGAAGCTCCTGAACAGCCTGGTCTGTCTGAGCTCCGATCATGTAGCCCACTGCTTCGTAAAATGTATGGACCTGCACACAGAGATGGGGCTGGGCTTAAGTTTCACGCAGACCTTTGCCAACATGTAGGTCTGGAAAACAGCAAACTAAAAGTTCTACTGCAAAATACAATTTCTGTCCCCTGAAAGTCTGACACACATTTATGATCCAAAACTTAAAACTGTTCCACAGCTGAACTACGATAGGAGCATGTGAGCAAGACAAGGGCTCACCTGCTGAGGCTGGAGGTCACAGATGATGGTGTTGATGTTGTTCAGAATCTCATCTATGAAGGGCATCACCTCTCCCACCTGAACCTGCACAAAATGACGCCGGCACTTCTGGGCTATCTTGATGAAGGTGTCACATGCCATGTCCTGCACGCCGTCATGGGTCTCTGTGCATTGAAGAAGAGGATAAGTCAAACAAAATCATGATAAGCCTCATTCACTGACAGCAGTCCTATGTAAATGAGATTTCAGGTAACAATGGTATCTCTGGGAAGGATCATCTCTGAGTGTTCACATCTGTTTTAAGATTCTTTTGACAGTAAGGATCAAAAGTGCACATACATTCAGCATAATATATCTCACCATGCATAAACTCAAACAGCTTGTTGACGACCGTCTTGAGGAACTTCCAGTGGGCTCGCAGGAAGCGAGGATACTGACCCACGATGTACATGATGTTTGACGCTATTATGGCCTTGTTGTCTTTGCCTCTTTTCTGCTCACACAAGCCAAGTAGATCCTACAAATGTAACACACCCACAGTTAGTTTAATGTTGTTCAGACTTAAACAGGCAGGCATCACGTAAATAAATGTTTCAGTGACACAGCCATGCTGTGTTAATGCTATGGAATACAACACTGTATGTCTCACCTTGATGACGGTCACCAGGAACCTCTTTTCATCCTCCTCATGCATTGCCCCGCTGATGGAGCCGATGGCCCAGCACAGCATGTTCAGGTTTCTCCACGACCACTCAGTGCCATTCACCTGGTTGTGGAGCTTCTCTGTCATGATGCGTTCAGTATCAGCATAGTCCAGATGAGTCAGATACACTGCACACAAAGAGAGTTAAGTGAGCTAATGAACACATAGTGCCAATATGACCAGTAACCAGTAAGTGCTACTGACCACACTTTTAATTTTGTGAGACAAGATGTCAGACCTTTTAATATACACATTTTTGGTTTTCATAAAATTAGAAAAATCAAATATTTATCATTCTTTGTGACTATTTTTTTAGGCCCAAGGACCTGAAGCAAAACCATGCGTTCACAGGAACTGTTACCAACTTACCAAGAGTCTCTCTCATGTTCTTGTAAAGGTTGATTGCGTCCGTGTCCTTCATGAACTCCCTGACCACTTCACCCTGATCATTCTCCACCACAAGCACCTCCTCTGGTTTGGCCATACGACTCACCATCAGCAAACGCACCTGAAAAAAGACAATGAGTAGGATGGATGTGAAAGCCTGTAACACTCTGTTTTTCTAAGAACAGTGCCACCTTTAAGACCTCTTTTTTACATGTCTGCATGCATTAAAAGTCATTTCATTAAAAGGGACAAATCACGCGACTGTAATGCTGATCAAAATAATCATGCTTTGGATATGGGACAAAATTTTGCATCTCTTTATCCATAGCAGAAAACTAAAACATCCAGAGACATTTTGAGAATACAATCTGTGTGTGTGTGTGTGTGTGTGTAATGACAGTCTAACCTGGGAGAGTACAGGCAGGTAAAGGTGTCTGCGTGGTGGGACATCAGACAGCAGTGGAGTGCTGGAGGTAGAGAAGGGGCTCTCCCTGTAGAGCTCAGCTGCCAGGTGGTTCCAGTACTCCAGACAGATCTTAAAGATCTCTGTCTCCTCCACCTCTGACACCAGCAGCATGTAGTGCAGGGCCTGCAGATAAGACAAAATGTGGTGAGGTCACAACCTTAAATGTGACAAGTCTTGGCTTGATAAAACAAAGGGCTATATCTCAAACTTCTATTGTTTTTAACTTGGAATTATTATGTCATCACTGCCCTGGTCAGGATCACACTGACTGGTCCAACGATGGTGCTGAAGGTAAAAGTGACACAGTACTGGGCAGGATATAAGCCAGTATTTTGTTTCTGTAAATTATGTTTGAGAACATGGGGATCATCCTAAATTGTATAATGCTGCAGGCACATAGTGTCTCCAACATCATTATTACAGAAATTACAGGGAAATAAAGAATCAGCCAAACAGCCAAGAATCACAGCTGTCACAGACGAGAAGCTCAAAAGAAGCTGAAAGAACAAAGCAGACTGTCAAAGAAAATACTTTGGCTGCTTCAAGAGCATCACAGGAAAGAGTCTGTGACTGATGAACACAATACATAAAAGTGGTTTTTACACATTTCTATCTCTTGTCAAAGAGTTTAAGTGACGAGGACTCTCCTTTCTGGGATCAAGAGAATCTCAGGTTCACTTTCCCAATATGATGCATATAAAAATGTTTCCTATACTCATGAAGTCTTTTTGCTTCTAAACAGATGTTTGACCAAGTCTCATATAGTATGCCCCAAGTTTGTGTAATTGCAAAAAATACTAAAGTAGCCTCTAAATTCACTGGCTGCACTATAAATACAGTATCACATAATGATAATATAATGGCACAGCTTATAATTTGAGTACAGTCTCTCTTTTTGACTTTTGTTTGAAGGATCCTTTTTGTTTTCTTGCCCATTCACCTGTGGCGTCTTATTTCAAAAAATGGTTCCAGATACACAGATTATGTTCCTCTGTTCCTCCCGGTCTAACCACAGCATAAATCAAACAGTCTTTTCATGGTCAAATTGCTGTACAGATTATTGCTACATCCTGTGCTGCTCTCATCCCCCAGAACAGTTAGCTATCTGTACTTATGTAAGTGGAAAAAGCCACAGGAAAGGTGGCCCTTCCCAATGTAATGGCTTCCAAATGTATGTCATTGCAAAGGTGTAATCAGGACACCACAGATGTCGGGGGGGGCAGAGGCAGGAGAAAGCAATCACTGGATACAAAAGGAGACACTAACACAGAGAAAATGACTATAAGCCAGCATCTGAAAGGTCACCTTACACATGATATACAACCAAAAATCAATGAACAGTGAAAATGTTCTTGTCTATGCGGCTCTGTGTTGTCCACCTACCTCCATGAGTGTCTCTCGTAAGTTGGGCCTTTTCTCAATGAGCTGGCCATGTTCTTTGAGGAAGGTGCAGAGGAATAGGCTCAGGTTCTGAATGAAGTTCTGCTCGTCATCCTTCCCGTTGGCGTAGGCCACTCTGATGTTTGTGTTCAAAGGCAGCATCTGACCAAACAACAAAACATTATTTCAAAAGCTCACAACTATTTTTTTTAATCCCTCCTCAAACTTTATTTCCTCCATTTGGGATTTTATTCGCAGACATTGCATTTACTGTAAATAAGTTTAGTCTTAAGCACTTATTCATGAGACCACGCAAGATAAATGTTTAACCTAAAACTAGAAGAAAAATTACAAAGCTACAACAGAAACACTGCCTGCTGAGGAATATAATAAGATATGAATACATGGTTTAGAAAATGTCCATGAGAATGACTTTTATTAATATGTTTAGTATGAGTATTATATACTGTAATGAACAGTTTTAAATATAACTTTAGCACTTTAATCTTTTCTGGTCATTAACCCTAGAACACTAATGTCGGGTGATTTTCACCCATGCGATTATGGGTATATGATTTTCACTGTGTTGCTGCTGTCTGAGTTGCATGGGTCCTTGGGTAGCTTCAGGCTTGTCACTGATGTCACCAAAGGTAAGTGTGTTTCCCTGCTCACATCCCTGGTTTTTTCAACAGGCACGTGCTCAGGTGATGTTCAACCAATGTTAGTGGTGATGTTACAAAAATGTATGTTCTAGGGTTAAAAACACCATGAGAAGAGCAGAGCTTATAGGCCCCAAATTTTAAAATGTCACGCAGGAAAGGCTTTAGTACCATCTAACACAAACAAGGGATAATATTCTTTTTAGGCCTCACTCACAGCTACACAGAAAACCTATCAATCTTAGGCACCAGGATTATTTTGCTCTCAGTTGGTTAAATTGGGCGCAAATGCAGGCAGGGAGAAGCTGTTAACCTCCAGACTGATATAAATATGATTTCTCTTATCAAATAAGAGAGTTTAAATGTTTGATAGGTTATATTTTAACTATTTATGCATACTGATATACAAGATAAATGGAGTACAAGAAGAAGAGTATGGTCAATATTTGATATATGTGACACAAGACAAAATAAGAGCATTATTGTGAAAAAGAATACAGCACAATAATGTCTTTTTTAACAGTTATGTTGTTTTCCTAAATATAAAAAACAAAAATGTAATCAAAAACTAAATTTTATGCATTTCATAGACCTAGTTCAAACAACTCAAAAATATACTTCTACTTTATTCTAGGACTCATTTCTATGTTGCCTCACTGTATTTGACTACCATTCATTTTATTTTTATCTTATTTATCTATTTTTATTTTTTACTACATTAGAAGTACAGCTTACTCTCTGGCTTGCTATAGAACAATTGGTTAGTCTGCTCAATATTACGGACATCATAATAATATTCTTGTGTATACACAGAGCTGCCATTGTTACACATTTCATTCAGAAAAGCTTTAGTTCATGCAATGCTCTCAGAAAGGATTAACCTCCTCACTTTAGCCTCAGGAAGCCTGTAAAAGCACACTCTACCAAAGACACCACACCTGTTCCAGCACGTTCAGAATATACAGCACAGTGAAAAGAGTCGGTTTCACTTTAACTAAAACCTCACAGTGAATATATGAATTTCTGAACAGAAAGTACTAAAAAACATTCCACAGGTTCCGCTCATGCTTGATGTATTTTGGGCAGTTTTGAAGCTTCTCTGCTGCTTTAAATAGAGAAGCTCAGCAAAATTGTTGACCTCACGCATTCACACTGCTGACGAACATGATTCATGTGCATTTCTGAGTGAAGTAAGGGAAACTGCTTACTTCATCTGTGTTTTTCTTGTCTTTTTCTTTCATTGACATAAAGTTTGATAGTCTGTGCTGCCTGCTGACCTTGTGCACAGGAGGAAGGTTGCAGAAGTGTGTTTTGTGAGTGTGTGTAATAACTCAACAGAGGGCACTCATAAGCATGTCATAATACTGAGTGCAATTAATGTGAGCAGCACTCAAACTGATTGGGTGTGAGTGCTTACCTGTTTGAGCTGGCTCATGGTGAGGGTAAACAGGTTGACAAACTGCTCCTCATACTGGTTGACGCTCACTCCAGCGATCTCAGTCAGACATTTCAGAGTCACGTTGCGAAACATGGGCACATTCAAGAACTGACAGAGAAATAAAACAAGACAGGTCAGTGCTGAAACACCTGCTTAGCAGTCTTACCTGTATTCTTTATTTTATTGCCCCTAGAATTTATGATGAATGCATGTATTTCTTACATGCATTCAGTTGGTTGGTTAACAGCCCTGACTGCAGGATGTTAACAACCCTGATAGTGACAGAGGCTCACATTCTGTCAGCTGTCAGCAGTTCAGATAGAGCTGCTGTATTTAATGATCATCTACTAGCACCCACTGCTTTACACATGTAATAGCCGTGAATGCTTCCTGACCAAGCTGATGATGCAACCAGTTCTTGATTCCATGTCAGAGTGACTCAACATACAAATCTGAGCATTTGTTCTTAGATACTTTGTGTGACAACGTGCTTCTAACTGGCCCTACCATGCCATTTTCAAATGTTTTTTTTAGTCCACATAGACTCACAGACATACTTCCATCCTTTTGCATTAAAGTCAATTACTTCAAGTTTTTATTCACTGAATGAATATCAGCTGCTTTACCTTGTAGACCAGTGTGCTGATGAGTTTTGTTTCGAAGATGTAACCTAAAGGAATCCAGTTCAAGAAGCGGAGCAGAGTCTCCAGGGTGGCATGGACCAGCGGGGCATTCTGGGAGTTTTCCTATGGAGAAGAAAAATGTAAATGTAAGTTATGAGCCCCCCCCCCCCAAAAAACCCAAAAAAACCAAACAAGAC
>VUQI01000698.1:18021-33919 GCA_015106735.1 Paratilapia polleni | reverse complement strand
AAAAACGCACAAGTGCTGTACTGTCTCAATGAAGTGTGCAGTGAGGCTCATATATGGACCACATGTGCGACTTGACCACAAATCCAATGTGGTAGTCAAGTCTGACACAGCTGTTCAGCTGTCTTTCTACACTCCATGTGCAGCTGTTAAAGTGCCATCTGAGAGAAATGTTTATAGCCAGGGTGTTGGTAACGAGGGTCAGTTACTTTAATCAGCCGCTTAAATCTGACATTTTCACCTGTGCTTACTGGCATCATGTCTTTTACACAAATAGGCTCTGGCATTCGTGATATCACTGTGTCTCTTTGTCTTTTTGTCATAAGGTACGGTACAGGAGAAAGTGTCTGGGACTGTAAGTCTGTCATTGCGTGTGCATTGCACTGTGCAGGTAAACTGTCAACTGTGCACTGTGCGAGGATGGCACAGCTTCAGATGATAAAAACAATTCATTTTGCAGTGTATAATACTCTGCTTCTTTGTCAGACTTTAAATAGCCAAAGTATCTCCACACTACTGAATTCCTCTGACTGTTCTTTTCAACAGTGTCCTCGTCTTTTGACCCTTGGGCTGTATCTGTTGGGGTGTCATTTTCGGTAACCCTGTCGCTCAAGTTTTTTTTTTTGTTTTTTTTTAAACATTTTCTGTTATCATTTTATCTTTCTGCGCTCACACCCCTACTTACTGGTGTGTATGGTTGCAGTAACCCAAACATTACCACATGTGCTGCTGCCGGCTGCTGCTCCTACACTCTATGCATCAACCTAACCTGACACGGCTCTAACTCTGACCCAACCACGATGGGTTCGGCGTGGTGCTATTCTCATTGACACTGGCCTTTCGTGGTGTCTGTCAAAACATGGATGGAATGACTTCTATCGACTTTATATTGTCAATGTCTCATATTTCTATCGAGGAAAAGTTATTTTGTGATAATTATCTTTTCTGATTTCTGTCAAGTAAGAAATTTTCATTGGCTGTACTGCCATTTGAACAATTCCATAATTTGAGTCCCCTTGTGTTTTTTTTTATGCGTCTTGTATTTATGATGCAAGTTTAATTAATGGTAGTAAAATTTTTCATGTTGTGGCTGAAACTGTAATCTCGAGTGAGACTGAGCACTTTAAACAGAGCTCAGTTTAGGAACAGGCCATACTGTCCAAATCTTCCCAGGCTTCCTCTTTGTTAAGAAAGGGAGCCATCTTGTATCAATAAAGCTTTTTGGAAATGTCAGTAGACTAACGCATGCTTTATGCGAGTTTTACAATGTAACCTGTATGTTTTAGCATGCAGTGCAACTCAACAGAATGCACCACATTAATAAAACCTGACATATCCAACTGTCCCTGAAAATGATTAGGCAGAAACTGTTGACTTTAACATTCCTGCACTTTGGAAAAGCTCCACTAAATGGCATGCGCATTTACAGTATCATAAGTAAATGTACTGAATGGATGTAAAATGGCAAAAAAAAAAAATACACATCAACAACACAGAAAGACAAATACCACCTGTTATTTTTCTTCTTTCAGTATTTCAGTGCTCAAATGCAAGCCTGGACTTCGACTCTATTTGCTTCACATAAGTCTTACAGTATATCAGATTTTATCAATTACCTATCTTTGAGGTGCTTGGCCTTCACTTGGGTCATCTGGCCACTGGAGAAGTCAAAAACCTCCTCGCTGAGCAATTTGAGGATGATCATGTTGTTCTGACAGAGGCTCTCGCTCGTCCGACTCGCACCCACAATATCACTAATGAAGGTGGGCCAGTGTTTGGGCCATTCCTGCTTCAGGATCTAAACAAATTCAAAGACAAAAAGCTCTGTGTCATCAGCCTCGTTGCTGTCATGTCAATTATTATCATGTACCCCATGTCAAACAATGAAATGCCCATTACCTGTACGAGGATCATGTTGAGTTTCGAAATGTACACTCCTTCTTTCTGCAAATACACATAGGAACAGTAACATCAAGTGACCATTATCATGGCATGGGTATGCAGAAGAGCACTCCATCACACACACATTGCCTTACCTCCATGTTTGCAGGATCAGACGAAGTCTTGATAATTAACCCAACAACATACTTCTTGATTCCTGAAAACGCAGCCGTGTTTTTGTTCAGAGAAAACAGATAACACCTCCCAGACAAATAACACTTCTAAGAAAGAAAATATGCTGATAACCTGATTAATGTCATTAGACTGATTTTACCTTCACACTGATTTCTTGGGAGAATCTTCCAACGTGTTTTGATGACTGCCTCCAGAATCTGCAGCGCGTAGTACTAATGGGGGGGGGAGAGAGAGAGATGTTTTAGAGCTCTGAAAAAGACGCAATCCTCTCATCAAGATTTAACAAGCAAAAACAAGAGCTAACCTCAGCAGAGTCTTTGCACTGCCACGTTTCCTCGGTGACCCCATGTGGACAGCTTTGTGCAGCCCAAAATTGATGACCCATGGTCTTTAGACATAGATATTACTGGGGCTGTCAACGAATATTCTAAATTCAATTATGTAATGGAATTTAGAAAATAATTAGACATTTGATTGTGAAAATTAATATCTGATTGTGGAAGAAAAACAAAACAGCTGTGAAGGTGCAGCCCTGGCTGCTTTAGACTTTAGATACACAGCTACTGGTGCAAGAAGAGAGATGGCCTACTGTAATTAGTGAACATAAGTGGATAGATATCAGCTGAACAACTAAAGGTAAACAGTGTTAAAACAACACGAGTCTGAGGCTTTAAAAAAATAAATAAAAAATCAAGTTACTTTAGTTCAAGTTAATCTTTCAGGATGTTTATGTGTGTAAGAAAATGGTTTTCACTAACAGTAGGCTAAGAACACATGTTAGCTAGCTTAACTGTTGTAGCTTGTTTTTAAAACACATCTTAAAAATAAAAAATTCCCTGATGCTTTGATTTCACTTTGAATAATTCAACAACCGTTTGGTAATGACTCTGCAACACTCAGAGTGACTTACACCCACGCTGTTTGGGGAAAATTTGGATTTTTGTCAGCTGACAGCAAAACAGTGGAACCTTCACTGTGATGACTGTATCCCTGATGGTTTGATTATTTCCTGTTACATGCTGAAGAAAAGACAAATGTTGTTCAGGGTGTTGAATCTCCTTTTTACATAACTTGGCCTAATTATTATTATTATTTTTGGTTATTTTGTAATGTCTACTTTTGTAGATGTTATAAAAGACATGTTTATGTTGAAATACATGTACCAGTACTTATGTCTCTCGTTGTACTAGTTTGACCTTGTGTGGATGAACGTGCAATATTCAAATGGTTCAAACTTCTGTGTGTGTGGATTTTTTTTTTTAAAACAATAATCTGACATGACCTTTGGTCAGTTTTGACAGGTCAGAAACTAAATTTGATTTCAGCTGCACCTTTAGTTATTATCCTTACACAAGAAGTAAGAACAGAATTGACAGTGCTGTAAGTAATTAATCGAACTGTTAAGAAAGGACAGGTTAACTTTAAAGACTTGCACCTCTTGAACCCATCAAGTTAAGCATTTAACTCTCTAGCAGCAGCAGCTGTGTGTGGTTTAGACCAAAGGCAAATAAAGTGTACAGTTAGCACAGGATCAGAGCCATTATAATAGCACACATGGAGACAGGAGCAATGCCAATAGGAAGCCCAAAACCTCAACATTTTGACAAGCACTGATCACTGAAGATCACAAAAAAGTCATTACATCGGTGACACGGCAAAAATGGGACAACATATAATTCTGTAGATAACTGCTGATTTAAAGACATTGAGGCAGCATCCATTAGCTGGAGAAAATCCAATAAACACTGGAGCTAAAGCATAGTGACTTCTCACACCTCGCTTCCCTGAAAGCCTCAGCCTGATGGATAAAGTGATAAGCATCAGCTACATTATTACACTGGCTATCAGCAGTGTAATAATGTAGCTGCTGTAGGTCCACAGCTTTCCTCTATACATGTTTGCTATGTTCACACCTTAGTTTTCATGTTCTGGGAGAACTCCAGGATGGTATCGACCCTCGTCCAGGCATCAGGGTGGTCCTTCAAGTTGGTGAGCACTTCCTGGGCCACTCGTTGCTACAACAGAGTAACATAATAATCGCTTTATAAGCAATTCATTTTTAGGTTTTAGATCAACTTGAAGTGCATTTCATCTAAGTTACCATATATTTACATTCTAATTACACAGTCTTATTTGCTACAGGAAACCCATGAGGACCTTGAGCACCGTTTTGACTGAATGTGAAACCTGTAAAACACACCTGGGATCCAATGTCATGATACATGGAGTTGACGACATTGTCCAACAGGTTTATGTCCAATTTCTGGCTGAAGTCCAGCAGCTGTCTGGCTGGGTGATCTGCCAACATTGTCATTTCTGCTGGCATAGATTCTGCAAGAGAGGAGGAGAAACGATTTAAACTTCAACCCCAGCAGCATCCCTTGGGACTAGTAACAAAGGTACTACTAAAAACACACAAAAATACACACATTTATAAGTGGAATCTGCAGTACAAGTGTTATCAACTAACGCTTGTAGGTGTTGAAATGTATTTTACATTGTAAATACTATAAAACAAACTAGATAGATGGAACGTAAATACATATTGGCATCTAGAACCAACATACTGGAGGAAATATAATAATGGTTAGTTAGAAACAGGTTATTCCTGTTCTGGTAGGCACTCGTGGTACAATTATGACAGCCATTGAAACGCACCATAAACTGACGAAACATGAAAACAGCGCCACCACCTGGCAAACTGATTACACAGAGCTACAATCACCACAACTCCACTCATAGACCCGTTTACCACTACTGGGAGCAATTATAGGTACCAGTCCACCGGGTACACTCACTTATGTAACGTTAGGTTTGTTTAACTGGTAGTTATCGCCTACAGTGGTTAGTTTTGAATCCGATAAATACTGACGTTAGCCTGGATAAGTTAATAGTGATCGGGCGCGACTTACCTGGTAGGTGGTGTTCGCTCGTCAAAAACAACTAATGGTTTAAATGATGAGTTGTAGCTGAAGACCGAAATATCAATCCTCTCTAAATACGCTGTAAAAAAATATGTAGCGTTATCTCATGGCACACGTTTACGTTACGCTGCCTTTAAAAATCGTTAGCCAAAAGCTAATGTTAGCTTTCCTCGGTAACACAACAGTCGTAATTTAAAATGCCGTTACGCTGGATAGTTATCGATTCTTAGCGATGTATTAAAGCCTACCCGCAGTTTGCCACAACTTATTATTCCTTATCCTCAGCCACTCTGAGACATACTCCTTAAGCTACCAGTTACAACCGACCAGGCTAATAGCAACTTAGCATGCTAATGGATAAGTCAATGATAATTTAGGTCTGCTGGCTAATGTAAAGTCAAGCTAAGCTAACAGCAGAGATTCACGGAGTCACACTTGGAGCGGTATTCCGGGTCATAATCACGAAGTGAAAGAGTCTCGTTTTATTTCTGATTCTATTCGCACACACTGTTGGGCAGCAGAGATGTTTTAGTGCGTGCAAGTGTGCTCTTCCTCTAAGCTCATGCTTCCAACCACGGACCGGTTGAAACCGGTTGAGACCGGGATATTCATTCTCGGTGTTTCGACCCGCCGCGCGCCGCGTAAAATTTGGACTAAGTGCCCGCCCCTTCAACAGCTGATTGGTTCAGCCATTGATGTCGCCACGCGTTGTCATAGGTTGTTTCAAGCTGTCAGTCTTGCTATTCTCCCTCCCTGTTTCTTCCAGTCTCACCTCTGATAAAGGCCGTAAACAACAATAATGAATGACTTAAATTCTTAAACAAATGACACGATCTATCTTTTTTGAATAAGTGACTTTATTCTTCATCGTCCATCCTGACATAATTGAGGTCACTGTGACCAGGAAAACCAATGAATGAAATAGACTTATTGATAAATGAAGCTTGTTTTTAATAGAAGACATTTTGAAGTGCTAAAAGCAGAGGTGTAAATTTAAATGAAAAATCAATACTACAATATAACTATTTCAATGTACTACAAACATTAAAACAAAACATTTTGCTCTGCCTTTATTAAGCTTATTTTCAGTCACAGTTTGATTTATACATTGCATATAAAAGTAGTAAAATGGTGACAGCTAAAACAGCACATCATTACAATAAATATGAAGTTAGTACTAATTCAAGACACGTTATTCCATTTCTGGCGATATGGAGCTCTAGACAAGAACAGTGAAACTCATGCTTTTCCTAATATGACAAGTCAAAGTGTGTGTGTACGGAGTTACACCCTCAAGCATGACATCTGTGGTTCTGTTATGCTTCCACAGCAAAGCAAAATAAAGTCTTATGTACATTATCATGAAATCCCATAAAGCAATCATTCACATCTGATGGATGTGTAATTCACATCTATGCAACATAACACCTGTCACAGTCATAAATGCAAAATAGTACTTGAGAAGTGTCCAGATTCACAATTTAATGCTCACTACAAAATGTGTAAGCTGTAGAAAAGTTGGTCTGTTTCTTCCCTAAATGTTATATTTAGGTGAAAAAGAACACCTTAAAAGTCCAGTAATAAGACGCTTGATGAGTTTCTCTCGCAGAGTCTGAACACAGAGATGCCAGTTATGTGACGACATTTCAAAGCTTCACTCCCCTGCCTCCTGCTCCTTAGTGTCACCATCATGCTCGCTGTCTTCTGAGTAATTCTCATGATCATCTGAGTAGTGGTAGCTTTCATCAGAATAGTGGCAATCATCCCCACGGCAATCCTCGTCTGCGTGGTGACTGTCTTGGTAGTTTGACGAGACCTCGTCAGTCTCCCCTTCCGCTCTCCCTCCTTCTTTCTCGACTGGATCATCCTCATCATCATCCAGGAAGACCTTCCTGTAGAGAACAGGTTCAGAGCCCAGGTCTGCTTCCTCGAGGTCACTAATCATTAAAAGAACACAATGAGCACAGTACCAACCTCTGATTAACAGAAATTTATTTACAATTAGGCCTAAAGTGTAAAGTATTAAGTAAATAATAATAATAATAAATCACTGTACTTATGTTTGCACAACAAAAGTGTTACAGATTTACCTCTGCTTGCTCTCACTGGATGGAGAGGCTTTGCGTGCAGATCCTGATTTGCCTGCTTTGCTGCAGATAAACTCCTCCGTCACATCACATCCATGCAGGGTGTCAGAGTAGTGCTTCTCTGCAGCCTGTTTGGCATTCCTCTGTTATATAAGCATGAGTTCAGACAATTAGAGTAATCAAGACCGTAACGCAAAGAAACAACAAACTCTGCTTAAATCAGATCTTACATTTCATCTCTTTAATATTCAGGAGAGCAGTGGTCTGATGTTTTAGTCTGTTAACTTTCCTTCAAAAGGCTCACTTCTGCTAGCAACAACCAGCAGCCCTTATTTAAAACCAAATTTACCTCATGGCTACAATGCATTCAGATATAGAAATCAGTCACTTTCTGTGACTGATTTTCCCTTTAAATTGATTTTCCCTTTATGACTGTCAGTTAACAACAAAAGTCATTGTTTTCATGTAATTTAAACTGAAAACCAATTTAAAAAAGTATTTTTTGTTAATTTCCACATCTGGATGCATCTCAGTTTCTTCTACTACCGAGGGTTTTTTACGTGATGTATTCTAATTCATTGCTATATTACCTATTTTTCTGTCTTCCTTCTTTTTTTCCCCATCCTTTCCCCTCCTCTCATTTTTTCTTTCCTTCTTTCCTGTCATCCTTTCACCCTCCTTTTATCCTTCCTTCTTTTCTTCATTTTACTTTCTTATTTTCTTTATTTTCCATCTTCCTTCCTTCCTTTTTTCTTCTTTCTTGTCTTTTTACTTCCCTTCCTGCCTTCCTTTCCTTATTTTCCTCCCTTTATTTTTTCATCCCCTTTTTATTCTTTCTTTCAAACCTGCCTGGCCCTCTGTGAAAAAGTAATTGCCCCCTAAACCTAATAACTGGTTGTGCCACCCTTGGCAGCAACAACTGCAATTAAGCATTTGTGATAACTGGCAGTGAGTCTTTCACATCGCTGTGGAGGAATTTTGGCCCACAGTTCTTTGCAGAATTGTTTTAATTCAGCCACACTGGAGGGTTTTTGAGCATGAATGGTCTGTTTAAGGTCATGCCAAAGCAGCTCAATCAGATTTAAGTCCAGACTTTGACTAGAACACCGCAAAACCTTTATTTTGTTTTTTTGAGTCATTCAGAGGTGGACTTGCTGGTGTGTTTCGGATCATTGTCCTGCTGCATATCTCAAGTGCTCTTGTATTTCAGGGCACGAGCTGATGAGCAGACATTCTCCTTCAGGATTTTCTGGTAGAGAGCAGAATTCATGGTTCCATCAATTACAGGAAGTCGTCCAGGTGCTGAAGCAGCAAAGCAGCCCCAGACCATCACACTACCACCACCACGTTTGACTGTTGGTATGATGCTCTTTTTATGAAATGCTGTGTTAGTTTGAGATCAGACCTTCCAAAAATTTCAACTTTTGTCTCATCAGTCCACAGAATATTTCCCCAAAAGTCTTGGGGATCATCAAGATGTTTTTTGGCAAACGTGAGACGAGCCTTTGTGTTCTTTTTGGTCAGCAGTGGTTTTCTCCTTGGAACTCTCCCATGGATGCCATTTTTGCCCAGTCTCTTTCTTATTGTTGAATCATGAACACTGACCTTAACTGAGGCAAGTGAGGCCTGCAGTTCTTTGGATGTTGATCTGGGTTCTTTTGTGACCTCCTGGATGAGTCATCGATGCGCTCTTGGGGGGGCTAGGTAGGTTTGAATAGCTTTTTTTCCCTTAAAGGTACAGTGTGTAAAATCTCAAATCTAAACTCTCGCTAGATGTTGGTAGATTGCAGATTGCGGTCAACTGAATTCTGTTTTCTTACCCCTCCCAATTCAAGTGCATAATCCTAGCTACCGTGGCTACTGTAGGACAAACATGTTTTCATCTATAGTGAGTGTAGGCTGTCAGTCCACTGTTTACCTTACCTATGCCCGGTGAGAAGCGTCCACGTCTATTTACTCTGAAGGAGACTGTAAAACTTTGTGAAAGGAATCTGATACGAGTCGATGAGTCAGTGAACTTCACTTCTGACTGATGACAAGGATACTGAGATGAGTTGTTGAGGATATCCTGAACTTTTCTGTCTGTAAGCGCTGCTGTTTTTGCTGCTGTTAGCCGGTGTTAGTGAAGCTTTCTTTGAAGTGGATCTAACATTGCTGGACTCTGACACTTAGCGAATAAACTCTCATACGATGTGACAATATAATATAAAAAGTGTGATTTTTAGGACACTCGAGCCTAACATTAGCTAGCATAATGTTAGCTTAGAACCAGCTGTTGTTGTTGTTTTACCCAGCTTGCTGTCAACTGTCTGGAGACGGGAGGGTCGCATGTCTAATCTGCTGACAATAAGTAATTGTGACCAGATGCTGGTTGTGTTGTCTCTTTCCTTCGCGTTTCTGTTTCTTTGGTGAAGGGGACCCCTTCTCAGATGATAAAACACAGGTATGATCCTTCATATCTTGAGTCTGAAGGTGCAGGCATGAATTAAAATTTGCCTGCACAGCACGCAAACACCTATAAGTTCTTTACTACTTACATGACCGGTCTCTAGCACACAACACACATAAAACACGATTAGGCAGAACGGTGATGTCCATCTTGGCCACTGTATTCAAGATGGCGGGGCAACATGGGGGCTTCCACAAACCGGTGCCTGCTCCTATGTATTTTTAAAGGATTAATTCTAAGTTTATGAGAATCAATTTGTTTGAAGACGTAATTACACAGTAATCAATGTATATTTATGAGTACAATATTCTGTTTTTCTATTAAATAACCTCAAAAAAAGACTTACTGTACCTTTAATAAATGAAATCATCATTTCAAATACTTTTTCACAACACTGTACACTTCCTTACAAAACAATGTGAGTGAAACTGATGTTTGTGTTACTTGAGGCATTTGAATCTGATCAAAACTCAACCATGAGACAAAAGTAGAAATTTGCTTTGGTCATCAGTTTCACTCTAGTGTTCAAATACTTTTGGAGGGCACTGTATGAATGAATAAAACAATGCATTTGATTCTGCTCCTTTCCAAGATGACAGCCAACAGTTTACATATCACAATTTACTGCTTGGCTTCTTTGTATGTGTTGTTTCATCAAATTTACAGCTATTTAAAAAAGTTATTGTCTTAGTTTAAATATTCTACCATATTTATTTATCTTTAGATGAGCATATATTGTCATGAAGAAACCCAAACTGTGTGTTAAAAGATAAAAGACAGCACGTTTGTCATGGAGGTGATGATGTGATGTAATTTGACCATGTGGTGGTTAAACACTCACCTGTGTAACCTGCTCCAAAAGCAGCGGCCTTCCCTTCACTCTCTCCTGCATTTCTTTGATCTCCTGTTGGTATTCCTTCCTGCGCTGAAGGTCTTGTTTCCTGTAGAGAATATAATGGAGTATAATGGATCATCTCCTTCATTAAGAGACACAGGCAACCTTCAGCCTCAACACCTGCACATTATGCACATGGTATAGGCCCCATCAGAAAACAGTCTTGTAAAACAATAAAAGAGTAGTTTATTTTCGCATTTAAAGACAAATATAAAACTTACATTTGAGTGTATTACATGACCATAGGACCTTGCAAGCAAACAAAATAGGCCCACGTTACTTGCAACAACATGTTCACAGATGGTTACAGTCAAAGCAGAGCTGTTTTCAGCATACCTGAACTCTCTGAGCTTGTTCGGATGGGTCTGTGAAAGAGCCAGGTGGGGGTCGTTGGCTTGGGCACGTTTCAGGACCACCCTCTGCAGCCTCTTCTCCCTATGCTTCTGCCTTTCCTTCCACCGCTCTTCCTCCTCCTCAGCCTTCTTCCTCTGCGCCAACGCCTTTCTACTCAGGGAGATAATTTGATCACAGATGGAGGAAGGTTTGCAAGTGCGGGGACTCAGGCAGGGAGAGGGCAGACTGTCAAGCTTACAGGTGCAACAACAGGCTGTAAAATTGTTTTGGAGTGGGTTTTGGGTTATAAGGACTGCTGAGGAAGTAGGGAGAAGGAGTTTCACAAAAAAAAAAATTCAGCCTTTGTGTTCAAACACAGAAGACAACATCTGTGGTTTCTATGTCTAAACGGGACACTTCATTGTCTCTACTAAAATGATGGAAGCCTTTGGCGTCCTAAGATGGTACCTCACAGCCTCATGGCGCTTTTTTGTGGCGTCTGTGACTTTGGCAGGGAGGACCTCCAGGCTACCTGAGAGGGATGAACAGAGGCTTGAGTTTGGCGTCCGAGCTGGCCCAGGGCTGATGTATGGCCAGCGCAGTGACCGAGGGCTGCTCTGCTCCTTCTCGATGTCGGCCAGGATCCGTTCCCGGTGTGAGGAGATCTGTGACGTCCTCAGCTCAAATGGTTCGCACGCAGTCGTAGGCTTCACTTCCTTTCGTTTCTCCAGGTGCTTCTGGAAGCGCCTATAACTGGTGTTGAAATCTGGTACCTCTTTGTTTATCTGCGGCCTGTGTGAGAAGCCGTCATCCCCCCCTGCTGCAGCTTTGCTATCTTTGGCCTTCTTACGTTCACTGAGTCGTCGTGTGAGCATGCTGGGAGGCATGGAAGCACTGTGGAGCATCTCCTGAGCCCTCATCTGTATCTTGATAGACCGATACAGCTGCTCCTCCTTCATCTGCTCCCCTGATGCTGCTGCGTAGACAGACTTCGGCACAGGCTTGGCCTTGAAGGGTTTCACTTTCTCCTGGTCAGATGGTTGCAGGTGACGTAGCTGTTTCTGCTCCTTTTTTAGCCGCTCCCTCTCTAGGAAGCTGAATGGCTTCTGGATGGTTCGGAGATGCCGCTCTTCTCGCTCTCGCATGGCTCGCCGTCGTTCCTCGTTGCGCTCCTGTAGCTCTTCATAAAGCGGGAGGTGAACGTGTGCGGGTACGGGGCTGGCACGGAACTTCCTCTGGCACTCCGTCAGTTCTTCCAGCTGCCGTCGCAGCTCTATGTTCTCCAGTTCGATCTCTGAGCGTGTCTTTATGCCTCGCTTTTGCCTCTCAGCCTCACGCAGCGTCATTTGAAAAGGTTTTGGGACGGTCACTCTGTGTTTCCAGTGCTCCTGCTCTCCATCTTTATTCCTCTGCTTCTTCTGTCCTTTCCTCTTTTGTGGTTTCTTCTGGTCACCTGGCAGGCTGCGCAGCGAGGAGGAGGACAGACGACGATGGTAAGGGGACAGCTTGAAGTCCTTCCACATGTTCTTGATGTGCTCTTTGGGGGAAAACAGCAGACCTTTCTCCACATTGTTGTTGGCAGCTTCATCCTCGTCTGAAGAGTCTGACTCCCCAGAGACCCACCTGAGTTCAACAGCAGAGTGAGACTTCCTCAAATGATGGCGTGAAGCTGTGGAGCTGGCATTAGCCCATTGCAGCCTAATAAAAAAAGAAATGAAAATCATCAATATTCCCAATTACTCAATACATAATTTTGTTAAAAAAATGTCAGGAAACCTGAGAAAAATGCTCATCACATTTCCTCAGAGCTTATTTTCTCCAATCAGCCACCCAGAAACCAAACAATTAATGAATACATGAGAACAAACGTTTAAATCCTTGCATAACACTGAACAAAATCCACCCACCTGTGCCCTCCATTCAGCACTGTCATATCTAATGGCTCCATGGACTTGAGCTGCAGCTTTTGCCGATACATGCTCTCCAGCTCAGCCATGGTGAGCAGGTGGGCCTTCTTCAGTTCCTCCAGCTTGCTGTAGTACTCCTCGTTGGAGAAGAAGATTTGACTGAGGTCGAGGCGGCCTCCTGCTGCTCTGTAGTCATTGATCATGTGATCGCCTCCCTTCCCCAGGTAGTCCTCGTCACAGAAATCAGAGCCTGAGTCCTCATACTCCATCTGAAATATTAACAACAACCTCATACTCCAGTCAGCAGCCATTTTCTAGCTAAATATTAAAATTGACTCATGCTATTTTCTGTCATATATACACTATTCCAGTTCCCAAAGTGCCCAAAGTTTCAAATAATGAGGTTGGTGTATGTACAAGTGATCCCTGTGAGCCAAATGTTCAGGCTTCAGACTGCTCTAAACACTCTCTTTGTGATAGTTGTTTTTTTTCTTTTTTTAATTCTTGGCCCTGTGTGATGTCAGTGAGAGTCTTTATATGGTCATCTCATCAACACAGCTCTGGCTGTGGCTACAGATGCCCCTCCCAGCTGCTGTTCATATCTTCTGTTTGCAAGTGGCAGCCAATCATGAGAAAGTTTGCTGAAAAGGGTGGCTTATAAGGGAGAAGAGCTAAAACAGCTTGTTTCAGAAGGGATGAACCAAGGCCCAGTGTGAGATAAATAGGGAACGTCTTGAGCTGTGAATCATGCAAAGCTCCTCTAGCAGAGTCCAAGAATAAAAATATGGAGCTGGAAATGAGCCAAATTGGTCCCCTTTAGACAACTTATTGTAGCAATACATATTTGGACTCACTATGATATTAAATGTAGCATGAAATAAATATACTTGTGAAGCTGCCAGACTGATGTATTTTATGCTCTTACATCTTCAAAGATACTGTCTTAACCACCACTCTTTCTGGAGCCAGCACTCCTCCAGGACTAAGCCTATTATGCTGCCACAGTAGTGACATGGGCCATATGTTGAAGCACAAAGGGCAGACACACAACCTGCATCAGGTGTCTGCCTCCATTGCTTCTTACGTAATTATTAGTGATTTATCAAGTGCTTTGCTGAAACATCTGCTACAAGATTCTTCATGGAAGAACAGCAGGAGATAAATCAGTTTGGGATTATTCTTAATATGACGTCTGGTAATCTAGCCAAGACGGAAGTCCAAAAATAGTAAGCTAAACAAATTACACAGATCAAATCCCTTCCACGACAAGGACTGACCTGAAACTGTCAACAACCTGTCTGGACCAGATCAGAAACTGTGTCTGTTTTGCTTAACAATTAAAGTACAGCCTGGATTACAAGGGAGGGGGAAAAAATCCCTTAAATCCAATAGCAATGTCATGATTTTCCTCAATTCAGACAGGCAGAATCAGAGTGGTGAGTTAAGGCACTTTAAACTTATGAAGACAAGCTAAATCGTTTAAAATATTTGTACTTGTATTACAGGACAGTATACTGTCTGTACTGTACGTTTGTACTGAATGAGCGGAAAGTCTTTTTTTTTTAATCTCAAATAACTACATTGCTAAAAATACAAAAAAAAATTATCAGAGCAATAAATTACATATCTTGCCGTTTTAGAAGATTTATGACTTAATTACAGTGACTTAGTCTGGTGTTTTTCTCCAGCATGGAAGTAATTCACTTTCTGTGTGGCACGACACCACTGAGGAAACATCTGAATTATAATCAAATTGTACACAGGTTGCACTACTGGTTGACTTGCACTGCCTGCTACCTGTGAAGTTACCAGGCGTTTAGTTAGACCTACAGCAGGGCTGGGGCTCATTTCTCTTAGTAAAGGAGGCTGACAGGCTGATTATTAGAGCGTTAAAAAAAAAAAAAAAAAGACGGGTGTTGTAACGGATATTCTGAATCTCTACAGCAGCATTAAAGCTCAGTAAAGTTAATTTTACTATCTTTACCTCTGTCTCGTAGTCCCGGTTGTCGATGTGACCTGTAGCCGTGTACGGCAGGACTCTCTCCCGCTCGTACGAAGCTAACGGCGCTTTGGTGTGCGGGTCTACCGGCGTTTTCAAACACGAAGTAACCAGAACGTTTTTCCGGTGGGCATTCGCCATGTCTCTGTAATTTTTTTTTTTTTTTTTTGTAATAAATTACTGTCACAAAATCACTTGTAGGTAAGTGAACTCAGCAGAGCGAACAGACTCGCTCAGACTGCAGGTGAGCACCTTAGCAACAGAGAAGCTTGGTTGGGAGGGAAGTGACGAAGAGTGGCAGGAAATGAAAAGCCTTAGGTTCCATACAAATTAAAAGCATCAGAATTTGTGAAATAAAGTAGTTAACAGTTAAGTAGTAGAATTAATAAATAAATAAAAGTACTATGCAGTATATGTATTCTCTGTGAATACACATGAAACCACAGAAATATCCACATCAATTTAATGTTTGGACTGTAGGAGACAGATATGGGGCAATGAAATGAGTCCTGGAGATCCTGCAGAAATGAAATCAACCCTGCAGAAGTACCTTCACTTTTACTCACTCTATTTCCAGTCCCCCTGAAACAAATAAATTTCAAGTCTAGAGAATATCTGTATAAATCTTCAGCACTTTGCAGCTGAAATACTTTGTAATTTTATTTTGGAAACATATCTGTTCTTGTCTATGTTTCATGATAGACATTTAATGACAACAATGTCTCTTTTTTTGATCAAGTGGTGGAATTTTGCTTTTTTGTTATTCTAAACTGTACTCCTGAGTGTTTAGGTTTGCTACTCAGACATATGGCAGGTAGAGACATCTGTAATAATTTAATTATACTATAGCTTGCTTGAAAATGTATTGTTCAATAAAGCATGAAAAGTAAACCAAGTAAATGGCCTATAAGCTGTCATATATAAATATATATATAAATATATATATATATAAATATATATATATATAAATATATATATATATATAAATATATAAATATATATAAATATATATATAAATATATAAATATAAATATATATATATGTATATATATATATATATATATAAATATATATATATATATAAATATATATATATATATATATATATAAATATATAAATATATATAAATATAAATATATATATATAAATATAAATATATATATATAAATATAAATATATATATATAAATATATATATAAATATAAATATAAATATATATATATAAATATA
>VUQI01000698.1:0-18001 GCA_015106735.1 Paratilapia polleni | reverse complement strand
TTGTTCTTTATATTATATATATATATATATATATATAAATATATATATATATATATATAAATATATATATAAATATATATATATATAAATATATATATATATAAATATATATATATATATAAATATATATATATATATAAATATATATATATATATAAATATATATATATATAAATATATATATATATAAATATATATATATATATAAATATATATATATATAAATATATATATATATAAATGAATATATATATATATAAATGAATATATATATATATAAATGAATATATATATATATATATAAATATATATATATAAATGAATATATATATATATGAAATACATTGTATACTGTTCTTAAATATAGTCATCGGTTATTCAGGTTTACATCTACATAAGATACGAGTAGAGGTTCATGTGGCCTATGAAGTTCAGCCTGCCTCTTTTGCAGTAGTACCGATAGGCTTGCGAACCTTTACATTGGAAATGTACTCCTGAATACAGATTATACAATTAAATACTGTATTTTTCCTGGAGGTAACAAAGATAGAAGCCCATTTGAAAATTTCAAACATTTCCAAGATCTAGAGCCATAACTAAAGCCTGAGCTGACAAAGCTTATATCCTAGCGTATTAAAGCAATTAGAATTTGGAGATTGAAGTCATGGTCTCTCACCAACAAAAAGCATAAACCCTTAATTTGATATTCTGATGTGTGCGCCAATCATTTCTTATCACCATTTGTTAAAAGGCATGAGTGCTTGAAAAATCACCAGCTCATTAAGTGCAATTTACTGACCTGTCAGGACTGTGTTGGCGCCAACCTTTCTCACATGCTTCTTCACATTTCTGGCACTGGCTTACCTTGGTCTGACAAAGCTGTACTATACAGCATGGCACAGCGTGCACAGTGCCCTTGATTTAAAAATCCTATAATTTCTTCTATAAAGGTAAATTCACTTGCTGATATTTATGGCAGAATGTCCGATTTTCCCTATTCTATCAGGGTTTTCTTTTTTTTTTTCAACTGAAGATAACCCAGGTTGTTTACCATGTTCTGTCCCCCCAAAAAACGATTTGTTAAATATAATAGATAATGAGAGGAAATAAAGGAAGGCGCAGCATCAAATGGCATCTTCGGTCTTCTTCACACTGGCAATAGTGTTACAGAGCTTGCGGTACTAAGCTCGTGGATGTCAACAGCTATAGGTGCGACATACTGCGTGAGACACTGTAGACACTGGACACATCCTTACAATGTGCCCCTCTGCACCATTAACACGTCATCCTGTAATCACTTGGGGCTTCCAGGTCAAGAAAAGTGACAGTGTGTGAAAATGAGCTGAATGGGCTGAGGTTAGGAGGTGACTGGTCTAACTAAACAGAGGCGCTGAAAGCCTCCTCGCACTCGGTCATCTTACTGTTAAATAGATTGCAGTGGATGAACCAACAGCAGGTGTCATCGGTGTCGTCTCACAGCATAGTGTGCGCAGTGTGTACACAGAGGACGGAATTAGACAAGTTATTGTTAACCCACAAGGCAGATGCTATTGTTAAAAAGGTTTCTTCTTCAGCTCGTCTCAGATCCAGCAGTCGCTGCAGCTACTGTGACTGGAATGGCAGGCGGAGTGCTGGGATCAGACACCTATAAATAGACAAAACCTTCTCTAACACAATGGACATGGACAAATGGCCATGTCACTGGCCATCTTGAAATATCTAAGAGCACAAGATGAGAAGGTAAATGCTTCAGATATGACCATTTTATAATTCTTTACCATATAAAGTTAATATCTCGGATTAAAAAAGAGCCACACAAGCACAACAGGCGGAGGAACATGAGAAGTGAAATGCAATGATTATAATATTTAATACTCTGTGACAAAATCTCTACAGGGAACGCTAATTAAACATTTGTTAGCAGACATCAATATCATATCCAGCGTTACAGCATTATGATTCAGGATCATGTGAATGAAAATACAAATTTAAAAGAATATAAAAATAAAATCAAATACGATGGATAACCCTTTTGTACAGAGTCCTACAGAGAGCAGAAAATGTGCAATCTGCAGCATTTGGTGCTTTTTTTTTTGTTGTTGTTGAACACTGAGACCAATGAATCAGCTGTATCTTCTTGGCTTAAATACATTCAGGAAGATTTTTAACATCTAAAAATAACCATAGTGGACTTAAAGGTGAAGAAAGTATCCTAGTGAGTGCCTTACTGTTGACAGGCAAACTGGGCAAGTTAAAGTTTGGCATCTCATCAGCTTACATTCAAAAAACATTGCTAAAACCCACAAAAATATTCTATTTCTATACATCAAATCATGATGTACAGAAATAAAGACATCTTAGCCACGTGAACCAAGTAAATGTTTATGAATTTTAGCATTTGTTCTGATTGGACTGGTTGTTTTAACTTGCCAAGAGAGCCTTAATAAAAAAAAGAAAAAAAAGAGAGATTTAGAAATTATAGTTGTGTGAATTCACTGTGCAAATAGGTAAGAGTTAAAAGACAGAAGATATTATTCACGTGCTTTGTTGTTTAAAATTGTTGAATAAAAATATAACCCAAATGAGGCAGAAGCAGAAGACAACACCCCGTTTCATTTCCGATATATATATCCATGCCATTAACGGATCAAGAAAAAAAAAGAAAAAGAAAAACAAAGATTATTTTCATCTTCACTTCAAACGGTTTTGGGTTATATACAACAGCAGTGGACATTGTACAAAAAGAAATGCTCAAGTACTATGTTTTTAAGCTTCAAACATGATCTTTTTTCCCTCCCGTCATTTAATTCAGCACTGAGGTTTTGCCTTTGACAGATGGAAGTGCATACACGAGTTTGTTTGAGATACAATCACTCACTTGATAAAGGACGTTTGGACATTAAAAGAATACTCATCGGACATTCAAGAGGACACGTTGTCACTTTTTTTTTTTCCCTTTAACAAAAATAGACATGGCTTATCCAGCCTTGAAATTCCTTCTTAATATATATAAAATTATGTCTTGTCTATTTACAGTCAGATAGCATTCTGAAGGTTTAGAAAGGTCCTGCTCCATTGCTGCTGGGGATTGTGGGTAGTGCAGTTTTAGTGTGTGGTTCTACAGGTTGGATTTTTCAGGGAGGGATTATTTATTAATTTTGACTCAATTTATTTAAGCTCCAGCCAAGTCCTGCCAGCATTACTGACCAAGGACTGAGATGGAAATGATTGTGATTAGCCGATAATGATTGTGTGTTAACATGTGAGCACATGGCCGGAGCCAAAAGTACTACTAAACATCGCAACAGGTGAACTGCTACACATTTGCCCTGATCTGTAGCTACTGCAGGACAGCACATTTGGAAAGGAGCCACTTGTGTTAATGCTATTTTCAGTGAAATCTGTCATTTTTCACGAATGACTAAATATGTAGGCATGACTTGCTATGGCTGTGCTTATCTACTGTAGTTTATGCTTTCTGGAGTTAACTGAAGCAAGCCAAACCCACCAAGAGTAGTCTTAACTTGAGAACTAATCTCAGATTTTCTTTGTAGAAGAAGAAATTATATGCAATTACTAATCCCTACTCAGAGTAGAGAATACATGCTTAAACGCATCGCAAAAACCCTGCTCAGGTTGTTAATATGGCATTTTGTTGACCTTTATTGGAAAAAAAATAACCTGATACTAATGACATCTCTTTATTTCTCTGGTTCTCTACGTTCTGACAGCTACAGTCCTTTTCCTCTGTGGGTTTTTCAGTTTAGATATCAGGCAAAACAGATATGTGGCAGTGTTTCATCATGAGTAGGTGACATTCTCACTGGTTCTCTGCTACATCTTCTCTCTTGTCAAAGATGAACTTCTCTTTCCACAGTGGCTCTGTTTACCCTCAAACAGATGACTGATCCCACACCTGTATTATAAAACAACCAACATGAGGTCAGGTTAATACACAGACAATCTGAGGCATGTTCACTGAAAGTCAAAACATATAATATAGGACGTAGAGTAAGAGCCCACAGAAATTGATAATTGTTCTTTCCATGTTAAGTACACCTGAAGTGCAATGAGAAGTGTCATTATACACCAAAGTAATAAAAAAAAAATTAAAGACTATATGATGCTGCAAGACTAACAAGTCTGGGGAGAAGTTTATTCTCCTTTGTAGCAATTTTCATATTAGTCCATCCAGCAGTCAGAGTATTTCACTCAAAACAAGACATAACAACCTGCTATTGTCACTAAAAGCAGTGTCAGTGCATCAGGAACAACTGAATCAACTATCTGAATGGAAACAAAGCAATTTTGTGCTAATCCCTCTACTACAATCCCATCCAACAGTTGCCAATATATCTCAGTAAAATACAAAAATTTTCAGGTTATTGTTAGCAGTTACACAGTAACGTGGGGCAAAACACAGTAAACATCTACAGATATTTTTTTTTTTGGACAAACCTTGTTAACAGGATTTATGGGCGTGCGTCCAGAGCCAGTATGAAGCCTTTGACGCTCTTCAAACCGTCCAGGGGACCTCTCCCTACGAACATCCATCATCCGGCCAGGGGAGCGGTCCATGCGAGGGTCTGCCATGGCTCTGCCCGGGGAGCGCTCTAACCGGGGGTCTGCCATGGCCCTGCCAGGAGACCCCACTATCCGGCTCTCCAGCATTCTGCCAGGAGACTTCTCTCTCTCCAGTGGACGGCTGGGGGACTTGTCCCGTCGAAACTCTGTGCGGGCTTCTCTGTAACGGTGAGGTGTGCCCGGATCTCCGTGGACTAGAGGATTGGCTGCCAACCTTTTAGAGATGTGCTCATTGTAGGAAGGAGGCCCACGCTTGTTGGGACTGTGGGGAGGAACCAAGGAGAAAAAAAAAGAGAAAAAAAAAAAAAAAGACATGGAGCATTGGGCAAAGGGAAATGTTTTTGTCTCAGGTCATGGGCTTAGCTTGGCACGGCGGGACTCAGGTCACTCAGAAGATGTAGTGAGAATGATTGAACTTATAATCAAACTGACTAATTAAGCTAATAACTAGAGCACTGCTATTTGTAATCAGAACAGACTGAACGTAAAAACTCAATTTGGTTTGCTAAATAAGAGTGGAGCCTGTGACTGACAACAATCACTGTAGAACAAAGCTTTGACTTGCAAACCACAGGTATCAGTAAGCATTATGATAGTAATAGACCAGTCTTAGGACACGAAGGGAAGAAGTCGGTCTTTATTAAAAAAAAAAAAAAATCCTTTCTACAATTTGACATGAAGCATTTTAAAATGTAATTTAGATAAAATAAAGAATAACAAACACAAAAGAGTATTTCTTAAGATCCGTTACAGATAAAAAATGAACTCTTCCTCCTGCAAAAAACAAAATGATGGTGTTACTCTCCTGTTTTATAACGAGTTCAAACATTTAGGTCAAAATTTAACAATCACCACCTGTGGATGCCAACCTGTGCCCTTCAGTGCCATCTAGGCCCAATGACTCATCAACACCAGTGTGCAAAGGACAGAAGAGTGCAGTGTGCTTCGAGATCTCCCACTGTATACATAGTCTCTGATCTATAACCCCAATTTCCAAATAGTTCCGATGCTATGTAAAATGTAAATAGAAACATACCGTATTTGCAAATGATCTAAACACTACATTTAATTGGAAATGGTCCACAACATATTTACTGTTGGATCTAAGATATTTCGTTGTTTGCTGACAAATCAATGCTCATTCTGAATGTGATGCCAGCCAAAAAATTAAAAAATAAATAAAAATACTGGGACAGGGGCATGTTGCCCACTATGTCACATCACATCTTCTTCCAGTTATTGTAGCTTTGAAAGTTAAATGTTTTCCCCCCCATTCTTGCCTAATTTAGACTTCCACCTACTAAACAGTTCAAGGCGTCTTTTGTTGTATTTTTCCTTTCATAATGTGTCCAGTGTTAATCAATGGCTGGCAGGTATGGACTGCAGGCCAGACTTTTTCTGCAGAAAAACTCTTTTTACAGTGCAAGGTACCAAGTGCACTAATGCACAGTCATACCAGCATGGATGCTCGCTTTTTGAACCGATAACAAGCCAGACTGTACCTCAAGTCTTTAGCGTGGAGGATGTTGAGTGATTTCCAAAAAGAATTTTAAATTTTCATTGGTTGGTCAGACCACAGGACCGTATTGCACTTTGCCTCCATCCATCTTAAATGAGGTCAGATCTAAAGAAGGCAGCGGCTTTTCTGGATCTTGTTTACATAGTGGTTGCACTGTAGAGTTTTAACTAGGTTTAGATGATCTGCAAATCATTGCATTTTTAATTTTTTTTTAATTACATTTTTATACAGTATCCAATTTTGTTGGTATCTTTTGATTTTGTCTCCACCCCACTGCTGAGTAAATTGGCAAAAAAGAAGGGAGATTTCTTTTTTCTAGTTGCTGGATCCTGACTAAAGGTCAGGGAAGTAGTGCTGTCATCATGTCAGAACTCATGTCAAATTTTCTGGAAACAAGGGGATAAGTTGGGAGGACCAAATTTTAATGAATTAATGACAGAGTAAGGTGCTCAAGTAAACTTAGAAATACATAAATAAAACACACGTTTTTATGTTTTACTTTTATTTTGCTTTCATTTTGCTTAAGATTTGCTTTTTTGTCTTTTATCTACTTTTTTTCCCTGATAAGTCATTCTTTTAATTCTCTCTAACAGACACATGAGGCCATGAACATCTACTATCTACACGCATGCCAAAATAAATTTATTTAAAATGTGTAAATGTATAGTATAACTAGTAAATCTTTCACACAATTGATAAGGTTTCAGTAACTGACAGTGTCTGTACCCAGTGCTAAAGACATATTTCAGTGAAATGTCCCAAAAATGTTCATTTAAAGAGATTTATAGAAAATAGAAGGTGACTGTCAGCTGGTGCAGGTCAAGCAAAGAGTACGTGTGTGTCGTTACCTGCGTCCAGAGCCATTACGCTGCAGATCTCCTCCGTCTTGGCTTTGGACCAGGTTGCCCTTGCAGCAAATGACACGAAGTTTGTTCTGGTAGGACGAGGCCAGGTATATGGCCCCAGAGGAAATGGCTGGGCCAAGGTAGCGTGGGTTTGGGATATCCAGATGTGCATATGAGTGAGGACTAAGAAGAGAGAAGGAAAAAAAAAAAAATCAGATGGCCAAACAGCTTTGACTGAAATGGAGATTTTTAAAGGTGTCTCCTGAGTCAAGTAATAGAACTTGGAAACAAAAAAAAAAAAACAAAACTTGATAAAAATTGTTTTGAACAATCTTACCCAAGGGCAGCATGTCCCTGAATCTCAATGACATCCAGAGAGTTGAAGTAGGTCACAAATAGGTAAGGCTCTCTATAGGCTGAAATAAGGAAATAGCACTTATTATAAAAAAAAAATACTCAAAGAAACATTGAAAGTGACACTGGAGAAAAAAAAAACCTGATTTACACTCACCAAATGAGAGAGGCAGACGGCTCCATTTGATATCATCACTTCTACTTCTGCGGCCATATGCATCCACAAACACACCAAACTCTGCAAGAAAAATTTTAGTTATTCAAATTTAACTTATAAAGTGGAAACAAAAACAAAAAAACAATAATTGTCAAACTACTTGGACTGCATGTCAAATACAGATTCTCACACAAACTGTTACATTTTTGTTTATCCACTAGTTTGGGGATGTGTATACAAATTCTACTGAGCAGGTTTGCCCACACAAATAACTGTCTAACCATGGAAACAGAGCAGGTATTCATCCTTCTGTGGAGCCGTGGTGACCTGGATGATAGAAATGGGGAAGCTGTGGGAGGATGCTGCGAAGACAGCTGAAGCTAGCGTCACGTCGTTTTTATCCAAGAACTCTGTAGAGAGAAATCATTAGTATCATTCAGCTTGTTCAGGTATGAATGTGGGAACCCAACAGAGACAGAATCACACTTGTGTGGACTTTGTTGGAGCACCATCTGGTTGTCAAGAAATAATATTTAAGAAACAATAATGATGCATTTCACATACCTTCCAGTACATACTGCTTCATCTCAATCTCATAGAACTTGTTCGTGCCGATAATGATACTGTAGCCAGTGAAGTGAATACAGCTGCAAGGCTCTGACGTCTCAATCTCCTGCAAATACAAACAAAGGTTCAGCAGTGCCACTTTTTTAAAACTCATTAATCCTGGAAGCAAAAGAGAGCTTCTACATTCCTACAAAAACAGCGTCTATGTTTCACAACAAAGGTCTCTCCACTGTCAGCTGTTCACTTTTAATGTTCATTCACCTTTCTGATGCAGAACTTGTTGAGGCTTTCATTATGTCGCAGGATTGTAATCTTATTGGGCATAGCCGCACAAATACAAATGCCATTATCAATCTGTGAAGAAAGAACAACTCTGCAATCAGACAATACATGACACAATGCCATTGCTGTGATGTTCATCTCGTTAACTCTGATTGAATAACAGTCTAGAAGGATTCTGCTGCCCGTAAGTTACAACCTGACTCACCTTTCCAGAGGAGAAGAGGTGGCATCCTTTGACTGTCTCAAAGATGAAGGGGTTGAGGTCAGGCTGAGCTGGGAGATGGGACTGTGACAAAGACTGTTTCACCTTCTTGATCTCTACCAGACACAGTGCCCTCTCCTCTCCTGAATGACACATCAAGCACACAATCTTCTGTTTACTTCAGTGCATTCATACGCCATTATTTCTAAGGACATGTTATAGTTTCTAAAAGATGAAACCATAAAGTGATTTTATGTTAGAGGCACTTTGCCCAGAAGAATTTTTTTTTTCTTTACAGAGAAACACAGCCTACATGTACAGTTAAATTATGTGGCATATATTGAAAACCTTATTGATCTTATCGAATGATAAAATAACTTCACTATAAGGGCCTCCGTTTACTCACCAGTGATCATCAGCAGCTTATCAAGCTCCTTCAGGATCTGGATCTGGAAAACGGAGGTCAGGCCCGGGATGTGGGTCAAAGAGTTCTTTATCACGTTGAGAGCGTACAAACCCTCCTCAGAGCCAACCAACACAATCTGAGAGAAAAGACAACAAGATCACAAGAGTTTAACAAGTGAAACATGCAACATGGTGGTGTCCAACTAGAAAGCTGACTAGTTAGTTTTTTGACTCTGTTTATGCTGTTTTTGTTCTTGTACCTGGTCAGTGAGAGGCAGGGTGCAGTTGATGTCTAAACGGTCATCACCCTCCAGCTTCAGCAGAGAATTGCCCAGAAGTTTCTATTAAGACAAGAGGCAGAAAGGGAGAGACATGAAGCAGGCGCAGGAGGCAGATTAAGATTTCCTGCAGATCAGGTGCTATAGCGAGACAAGCTAACGCAGCAGGGACGCCAGCTGAAAAGCTGCCACAAAGAACCACAGCAACATAATGTCAAATTTGTCTCATAATTTAAGTGGATCTGGTGTCCAAACATGCTAACAGTGAAAGAGGCCACTGCAAAGCTGGTAGCCTGAATCAGAGGAACAGCTGCAGGGAAAATGAGAGAGAACTGGCGTGGAAATCTGACCAAATCTAGTCTAAGAAATGTAGAGGCTGAGAGAGACAATGAAAGAGTACAACTATCTGTATTTGTGACAGAGATGGGAGGGAGAGAGAGCAAGAGAGCGAGAGCTTCTGTCCAAGTCTTTCCTCTTCAGACAGATGCTCACTAGCAATTCTAACTTCAGAGAATCTCACAGCCTCAGGAAATACATTTTATGTTGTTTAAAACAGAAAAGCAAGATCAAAATGAGCTGTGTCTATACATTACTAAATTATATTTTTAATACAAGGACATACTGTATTTTGCTGAGAAGTGGTCATGGTATAAGCAGGATAAAACCCTCCAAGTTCATATAGGCCATTGTTTGACTGATTGTAATGGGTTCTGTGGAGAGTGGCTCTTTGCTCCCACTTCATCCATACAATCAACAATCAAGCACAAACTCAGCAAATACCACAGTGCTATTTTTCGAGTAACTATGGCCCTGAGGCTTTATCACTGAACATTAGTACCTGACCTCACTAATGTTCTTATGGCTTTATGGGAGTAAAGCTCCTCAGCTTGCTTGCAAAATCTTGAAAAGTTCAAAAGTTGATGCTATTTAACAACATACAGTCTCTAAAAAAAAAAAGATGCAAGGCTGTGTAAACAATACATAAAACAGGATGCAATGATTTGGAAATCATTTAGACCCTATATTTAATTTAAAATAGTATAAATACAACATCAAAGAAGGAAACTGAGAAATGCTATGGTTTATTTTTATTTTTTTAAAGCTCATTTTGAATTTGATGCCAGCAACAAAAGACTAAAATGAGTAATGTTAATAAGAAGAAAAGCAAAAACAAAACAAACTTCAATAATATTTAAAAAATAATTATTTTTTTTTAAATTGGCAGCAGGTCAGTAACATCTCTGGGTTTTAAAAAATAATCCCAGACTGTGTCGGCAAATAATTAAACAGTTTAAAAATTTAAGAATGAGAGATGTAAAACAGAGAGAAGAAAAGAAAAAGATGAAAAATCCCTTTATACAGGGCAAAATCAAGGATGCTGCATCTGGGGTAGACAAGAGAGGGAACATCTGGATCATTATTAGTGCACAGTTCAAAACCCATCACCTCTTAGGGTACTGGGGGGCATTAGTGGACAGGGCATGGATAACTTACATATCAGTGATGGCACCATTAACGGTTAAAGTACAATACAGGTTTTGTAGCAACATGTGCTGCCATCTAGACAATATCTTTTTTCAGTAAGGTCTTGCCTATTTCAGCAAGACAATGCTAATTCACATTCTGCATGTAACAGCGTGGCTCTGTCTGCCTGCAGTCTTGAACTGTCATGTTCAAAACAAAACAAAAAATAGGATAAAGGAGAACTGGAACTGTATAGCAACCCAAATCCCCTATAATGCAAGAATGGAAAACATTTGGCTTCAACACTTTTGGAGTTAAAAGAGGAGACGATGCAAAACTGTGAAGCATGCCCCATCCCAACTTTAAAAAAGTGTTGCTGGAATTAGTTCAAATTTTGTAGAAGAGCAAAAACGAAGAAACAAAGTAAACAAAAAATTAGCAGATTATGCATTTCATATGTTGTATTTAAAAATTTGGGGGCTAAATGATATGCAAAGCATTGTCATTTGTCTTATTTACATTTTACACTCTGCCATACATACTATATGTTGTACATAAAGTATGGATGTGATTTATGTAATCAGCTGCCACAAGCTGTATGTTAAACATTCAAATGTATACTTAAGTAAGTAATACAACTTACAACAAGGCAGCAATAACACTTTTTGGGAATGCTGTAACACATTTTTGGAAAAAAAAACAACCCACCCCATTTCTAAGGGTCATTTTGCACAGAGCATAGAAAAGAATAAATATTTCCTCTAAAACTGCAAGAAACAGAAGCACCAACAGCATACAGCTGCATACTGAAGTTAAACTCAAGTTTCTCAAGGTGTGTTTGTACTTGTTTAGAGATCTTTGTGAGGACAAAAATTCGCATGAAACTATAGTTGTGAGGACCAGCCGTCATTTGTGAGGACAAAACGCTGGTCCTCCCAAATTTGAAGGCATTTTTGAGCATTTTTAAGGTTCAAAACGTGGTTTTAGGGTTAGGGTTACAATTAGGTTATGGTTAGGTTTAGGGTAAGGGGCTAGGGAAAGCATTATGTCAATGGAGTTCCCCACTAAGATGTCAAAACGTGCATGAGTGTGAGTGTGTGTGTGAAATTTCTGGGAAGGGCGCATAAGCAGTGCATGGACTTTGCAGAAGCATGCATGACATAGCATAGGACACCAAGTAAGTGGTGCACAGCAGTCTGTTCACATCCATGCACTATGTAAAGTTTATCTGTGCCCCCACCCCCCCCAAACACACACACACACACACACACACACACACACACAGATGATATTCAGTAACTGACCCTAGGACTTTACTAAAGAGCATCAGTGTCACATGTGCGTACAGCTACTGCATGCTCAGTCGATCGGTAGACTGAAGCTCAAGCATTCGTGCAGCTACTTACTGTACCTGAACCAGAGGGGACAGGTTCTTCTGTCTTTTAGAAACACCTACCTATAATATGATTCACACAATCGAGTTGAATGGAGATAGACACACACACAGAGTATAGTCACATAAAGAAAAAAAGACAATGACAACAAATAAATACAGGACATAAAGTGGATGTTGAGAACATGCAGAGAGAGAAAGAAGAGGGAGGGGGAGAAGAAGAAGTGAAGGCACTGGCTGATGTTTAATGGAGGTACTCAATATATTTTACCCAGTTTTCACACCAAATAATACAACCAGCCTTGGATTAAGTTGCTAACTGAAATCAGCTAACAACCAAGCTTGTGCTGTATAAAGGAGGCAATGGGCTTTGCTACACCTCAGATATACTACACCAAGCCTAAATTATGAACCCTATCAAGTCTGAAACAATGAGATTCACAGATATCTAATATGCAAATGTGATACTTACAGCATCAGAATCCACTTTGTCTTTAGATCCACGACTACCAGCCACAACAGACTCTAGTACTGCCACCCAGCGCTGCTTGTCAGGGAAGCTGGGGGCCATAAAGTAGAGGGACTGGCCAGGCCAACATGTGGTGTGGGGATGGGATTCCAGCTTCAACACATATGGGATGTCTATGTGCAAAAATAAAAAGATGGATCATTTTGCTCCTCTGCTAGCAGCTTAATTTCACAGCTGAGCGGACCCATCAACATTTTGCTGTATTTTGGGATTAAAAAGTTTAGACAGGACAGGCAAATCCAAATCAAAATTTGGAGAGAGGATGATACACTTAAAATCCGACAACAGACTGAGTGTACCAGGATTAGCTAGTATTGATCTGGTACCTGACTTGGCAGTGTTGATGAGCTCAGAGGCTCCAACGGCTCCATGGACAGTCACCTCTCCATCAGGCAGACAGAGTTCAAACTCCTCCTCAGCCTTTACAGAGTCTGTAGAGGGGAAAAAAAGTCTTGATTTTTATTGGATTCTGTGATTTTGATCCACATGGTAATTTACCAAAAATATAAAATAAATAAAAATAATTAAACGAGGTACTGACCTTCTCTAGGCTCAGTATCATAGATGGACACTTTGGTTCCATCAAGCACAACATATTTCCTTTCCCAGCCTTGTTGGCCACGCTTGCCATTTCTATATGAGCAAATATACAAATACACACACTAGAGTCAATGCTGTGTATATAACATACTGCATACATTCAGGATGGTAGTAAGGACTTAAATAGTTACCTAGGCTGCTTCATCCATCCCTCCAAGCGAACATGTCCACTGGCTTCTTTGACATGCAATGCAGGTGAGTTTGCCTTTTCTCGGCACAGAGCCTCTGAAAAGTGAGTGGCATACTCAGCTGGCAGACCACAGGTGGCCGGCAGACACGGTGAGCATTTAGGATGGCAAATAGTGTGGCACTCTACAATGAAAGAGAGAGGGATGAAAAATGCTAACTGGGTTCAGTGAAAAGTTCTTTAACATGCTGAACCTTGCCTTTACAGCAGGGCTTAAATGTCAGACTGAAGTTTGAGAAAGCAAGGACACAGAGTGGTAGGGATTCTCACATTAAAAATATCCAAATTCTATCCATCAACATGTCTACTGCTGTACATATGAAACAAGGAAGGGTACTGTGTTTTTCCACATTACACACATGTGCTTCTTAACTGTTCTATAATGCTGGTGTGGGAGTGCATCAAACTTGCACATATTTTCTAGGACTCATAACAATTGGAAGACAAATTTGATTCCACCATGTGATGGCGATGCTACAATAACTACTTCCAGTATTTTTGTTAAAGCTGGCCAATTATGTATCCTCTGAAATATTTTCACACTCAGTCTGCCCAGCTACAGTGCAGGATACTGACCTAGACAAGTGGCAGCCTGCCGTCCAAAATGCACAGTGTCCAGGCAGACGGCACACTTGGCAGCCCTCATGTTGAGGCCAACAGTGAAACGATGAGGGATGTTGTGGTGCATTCTTTCTTTCACACGACGACCAAACTCTATTAAGCAAGTGGGCAGAGTAAGGAGTTAGTGAAAGGAGGCATAGCCACTTACAGTCCTAATCACTTCACAGTCAGCAACAATTGAATGAGATCCGAGCTCTTTAAAGCAGTATGAGGCAATCCAAATAATAAATTATTTTTTTTATGCAGATATCGGATATAGATAAAAGCTCAAGTATCAAAGTAGTTGATTAGAATCAGATTGTGCATGCCAATGAGCATGGGATGTATTAAAACGTTTCCAGGTGAAAGGGTACCTATCCTACCATATGCTAAATAAATCATGACTCCAGAAATGATGCAGAAAAAAGAAAGAAACTGAACCATCATGTGAAACTTGACCATTAAAAAAAGAAAGAAAAAAGTCTTTGGTCAAGCTACAGTTAGCCAATGGACAAGAAGATAGATGTATAATACGACATTGAGCATGTGGGTGCATAGTTTAACATGCACAGCAGATGAGCACATGTGTGAGAAGACACACTTTGGTGACTGCTAACTTACTTTCAAATGTGACCCTCCTCTTTTCTGTGAGGAGCAACAGGAAAAAGACAGAAAGGAGAGCAGTCTAACAATAGCTAAGTGAAACCAAAAGAACATGGACAGGAATGAGCCTGAAATACAAAGCAAGTCCAACTTAGTTAGGCTAACTGTTCTCTTATGGATTTAAGCAAATCATTATTTAAGGCTGCTCGGTAATTCCAGACTAAAAGATACAGCAACCTTCCTACAGCACTCCCAAATACAGCAGAAAAACCTTCTTTTACAGGAAAATCACTGTATTCATGGCCTCAAAGAATTTGGAAAATATGAATGATGTGCTTTTTTTCATTGCTGGATCCTTTTGGATGTTTTTTTTTTTTCTACAGAGCTTATTAGGAGAAGGTTTGTTTACACCTTTGGATGTGATCTACTGAGCAGGCTACACAGTTATGACATACAGTATGCAGCAAATGTTCAGTTTCCATGGTGATCAGCACCATAAAAAATATCATTTAGCTCTGTGATGGTGGAAGGCCTGGATTAAAACCAATGCTACCTGCCTAATCCACTGTTGCGTTGCTTTGTGAGACAGGCACAAGCAGGATTACAAAGTTAGCTGGATAAATGCAATGAATGAAACATAAAACTGTTTTTTTCCCTTTATGTCAGTCTATGTTCCTGTTTGTACTGAAAACAGTTATCCAACTTTATTTCACTTTATAATCCTGCTTTGTTAAACTGGTCATAGCTAGGAGACACATAAAACACATGACGTAAACAAGACGAGTGATCAGGGAGTCCATTTGTTAGCATAAGGTGGAATGCTCCTGTGAGAAAACTGAACAGCCTCAAATTGGGAATCCAACATTTGAATTTGAACTGGAGACTGCATTTAGTTCAGCTGTAAGTTTGTATATTAGTCTATATGTGTAAGACTAACCTTCAGGTGTGGAAGTCTCCTTGCAGCGAGTGGAGGGGTTAAGCAGGCTGCTGGGGTTGGGTTGATGTTCTGGGGATTTGACAATGGCTGACATGAGGATTTGATGTCGAGCCTGGGCTGGCGTAGAAGGAGCCACATGGTCCTGGGCTTTGAAATGAGCCGCTGTACCAAAGAAGAAAACAAAACAATGATTTTAAACTGGAAGTTTTTTGGCTCACTTACTGAAAAAACAAATAGATTCTGCACTGAACCGTATGGGACTTGGACCATGTAAGATGCTGCCATGCCAACTGTGGTAAAAGATGTCTGCGTACAGAAGAGAATTTTCTTGGCTGACTTAAGATTCAATTTCTCAATTTTTGGTGGTAGGAGTTTGGAAGGAAAAACAGTATACACATGTCTGTGACAACAATTAAAAAATACAACAAAAAAATACAACTATCCTGTAGTAAACCCTCCAGTCTCTGCATACTACTACTACAGGATAGTTGTATTTAGCTACATAAAACATTCTTAGAGCTGACAGAGATTTTCAGTTTCGCTCCATGACAGTTCAGTAACACCACACCAATAAATGCTGTAAAGATATAAAACTGAAGAGAGGTCTATCTGGTCCAGCAGGAGTTCTGTCCCTACCCTCTTCTCTGAGGGATCGCAGCTCTATCCTCATCTTCTGCAGAGCTTCTTCCAGCTCTGCGCACCTTGAGCGCTCCTTCTCCAAAGCCAGTTTCATGTCACTGTACTGCATGGGAACTGCTGGCTGGGCTTGTGGAGCTAGTGCCCCATTAGTCGTTGTACCCACATCTTCTCTCCGCCGCCCAAATATACCCTGTTCAGAGAGGGAAAGGTACTGAATTGCTTTTATAAAGAAGCACAGTTGACATCACAAATCTTTACCTTGAAGCTGATTATTAATCTAAGACGGCTTGTACATAGATTTTGTAAATATTTTCTCAGACCTTCTTTTTTTTAGTGGGTTGGTCCATTTTGGCCTGGAGGAAGTCAATGAGTTTAGTCTGCTGGGAGATGGTCCCCTCCATCTTCACCTTCTCATGGGAATATACAGCCTGCAGGCCAGGAAAACAGAAGCTCAGTGAAGGAAATACCTCTGAAGACAGCTATAAAAAGATTTTCCGTTGGGATTACATGAATTAAGATTATTCTATTCTTGTTACCTGCCACCATCAGTGGCACTACTTTAATATCCAGCTAGGACTCTTTCTCCCCGGAGACCACAGCATTTTATCTTATTGCAAAGCATTGCACTGAGCACCTGTATATTCTCCAGCTGGTATTCCAGATCAGTCCTCTCTGTTTTGAGCATATCGGTTTGGTCCAAAGCATCCTGCAGGCCCTGGGTCAAACGGAAAATGTGGCTCTTCTGGAGGTCCATCTGTTGCTGGAGTTTTGCTTGCTGCATGGACACCAGCACACAAGTATTTTTGATATATTTTTTTTAACAGCTGGCTAACAGTAGCAATAGAGTAATAGTTATAATAGGCAACAATAGGTAAACTAAATTCCTTAAATACTGTATGTGTACAGATATCATGCAGGTTAGCTGAATTTCACTTTCTACCTCTTCCATCAGCCTCTGTTTCAGTTCTCGCTCGGTCTCCAGTTTCTGCTGTAAGCTACGGGCATTCATCTCCAGCATGGCATGTTTCTTCTCCAGATCATTGAGCTGTGAGAACACGTGAGTGCATGTTAACCTCTTACACATTCTAGCTACAAGTCTGGCCATATATTTGAAAGACTGAAGCTGGGGTTAAAGTTAGTTCATGGATGACAGACTCACAGTATCAGACAGACTTTCAGCCTTCAGTCTTTGCTCCTTCAAAGCCTGCTGTAAGGCCAGTATTTCAGCCTTATGCTCTTTGACTGCCAGCTCTACTGCCTGGCGAGACTCTGTGCTGCGCTGGTCTGCACGCAGCCTTTGAACACCACAATAACAAGTGTTACAATGGTAAAACACTTTAATTTATAAATGGGAATGATATATAACAATCACCAATGTATGTAAAAATTCAGGAATGCAGATGCATAAATGTCACCTGTTCTGCTTCTCATTGTCCAGCAGTCTCTGCAGATCTCTGGTGCGTCTCTCAGCTTGGTTTTTTTCATCCTCCAGCGCGCCTCTCCAAGCCTCCCACTGCCTCTCCTTCTCCAGCAACTCATCATTTAGGGACTCCAGCTCCACCACCTGCTCCTCCAACATGCTGCATGTGGTCTTCAGTGTCTCAATGTTCTGAGAGTGTAAATGAAATAACAGACTGAAGAGAACATCTTTCTCGACGTTTGGTGATACCACGTGATTGTTGTCTCTATGCATTTTCACTGACAGCACTTAGTCTAGATATCATGATACAATGATATGTGATGCATGATAATACGTGATACAACATAATTTCTGTGACCTTGAGCATGAAAATTTCAGGCAAAAAAAAAAAAAAAAAAAAAAATAAAAAAAAAAAAAAAAAAAAAGGTAATTTTTA
>VUQI01000697.1:0-18780 GCA_015106735.1 Paratilapia polleni | reverse complement strand
AACATCTTCCAGCACCTTCAGTCTATCAGTTATGCTCCAGGCAGAGCACAATATTGTTTGCATTTCAACCATCAAGGCTCAAGATGAACTTTTCACAGGTCGCTGGTACATGAAACGAGCACCAATCAGCCCCCATTTTTTCCTTTTAACAGAAATCCCGCTGAAACATTGCAGAGTAAAATGTTAAAATCTGCAGCTGCATCCTTGAAAACAAAAACTCTATCACAGGTTGAGAACAACGATGAGTTTTCCAAATTTTGTAAGACACAGACGCCCAAGTGCCGCAAACAGCAAGATATTTCCTTTCCGGTCTTTGTTACGAAACCTAAATCCTTATATAGAAGATGGTGGCTGAGTAAAAATAAATAATAAAAAAATTCAATCTAGATAACAGGAATAATTCTTCATTAAATGTTAAACCTCCTGTCTGTTAAATACTACATAGCAAGAACTACTACGTTCCTCCTCCTACAAAAAAAAAAAAAAAAACTGTATTTTCTGGTAAAATACTTTCGAGTGTTAGGTACAGCTGAAATCTGAGAAGTTAGGGCTAGCAGCCAATAAAAAGGAAACCTATTGTTGTCTGTGTCTACATTTTAAAATTCATATATTATCTAAATCTACTAAATAGGTAACCTGTGGTACTATTATGGCTATGTGGATAAGTACTGATATGTTAATATGAGAGATTAGGACCAGCTGTTGAAATGGTAAAAAAAAAAACATTAGTATCTAAACATGTCGACATCTCCTCAGCCAAGATAAATTCACTAAGAATAATAGCCACCCCTTCCTTGGTTCTCTTCCTCCCCATTTACTAAATGCCCCCTCAACCCCTAGTAATCCTGGTGAGAGGCCTTCGTAGAGTGACGAGGATGGGCCACCTTGTTGGACTCCATGAAGTGGACTGCATCCTCGAGGTTTAAAAACTCCACATAGGCCGTATCGTAGCTGTAACCTGGGGACAGCATTTGAAATACAGATGGGTTTTTGTTAGTCAATGCCAGTAATGATAGCCACCCAGTGAAACATTACAAGAATGCATTTGTGAATACATCGAGATCAATGCGAGCGAATATTTACACCTTTACCGACACCCATACCTGTTCAGGAAAACATTTTGTTTATGCCTTTTTTCCTAGTCAGTCTTCTGATGACTGACATCATTTCAGAGTTGTCATGAAAGGCTTTGATAAGCCAAGCCTTAACAGACCACTGGCAGTGAATGTTTGTGTAGAGAGCACCACGGAGACAGAAAATTTTACAATTCGTGTTTATATCAAATCAAAAAACGGCACCCATTTCTGTGAGGTGGTATTGATACATTTGACATGATCTTCACAAAAAGGCTTGGCATCATGAAGGCAGTGGGTGTACAGCCACCCACTGAGGAAAACGTTCACTCTAAAGCAGATGTTTAAAATCAGCAGGATGAACAAAGCGCTAGCAAAGCGGTTTCCATTTCAGGGGCAGACATCTTTTTTTTTCCCCCCTAATATGAGTACTTGGATATAGTGTCCCTGAAGAACACATTCAGCAAGTCACGTACCACACATCTTTATTCTGACGGACATCAAATATCACTCTCCAAAAGCTGCTAATATTTGATCTTTGGTAAGTCTTTTAAATGCTGGCAATGAACCCCACATCCTCAAGCATGAAAAAGGATGGCAGAAACACTCCCCCCACCCCCTTCTTTTTACTGAGTGAGTTACCAGAGACCACCAACAAGAAAAGCAACCAAGAATGTGAAGAAATAAAGAATGCGGAGGTTCGAATGTCGTAAATGCGAAATGTCGAAGGACAGGTTAGCGAGAAACTGTCCCAAACAGTTCCACAAAGCAACTTAATTCTTACCTGGCACAACATTTTTGATTTTCATCCCCTGCATTGGCACCCCATCACGAACTGCGAAAGCACCAAGAATCTGCAAAATAAAATTTCAAGACAAATGAGTTATGCCACGCCTGTCTATGCCAATTAACCACAGACAATTTGGTAACCATAAAAATAAAACAAGGTAGCCTTTCTCTTGTATTACCTGTTCCATTGTGGCAGTCTTTGGAATACCAGTTACGGATATAGTATTGGAAACGTTGTCCTCCACTGATGCACTCCTGTAATCTTGATCCTTTCAGGCAACAGCCATTAAAACATTCAAATATTATTAATACAATGCAAATCTAATTGTTAAACAAATTATACTGAGACAAATAGAAACAACACATACCTTGGAACCAGAATCACTAAATTTTGAAGGCGAAATTGGTTTAGACTCTTTGAGAAGTTTCTCTGGTGCTTGAAGTTCTTCGTGTTTGTATTCAAAAACCCCTCCAGACCCTGTCCTGTAATCAATGTCCCTATAGTCCTGATCTCTTGCCTGTATAGTGCTGCTGCTGCTGCTTTGGAAGTCATGTTCGGCCCCTAGCTTACCCCTTGCAGGTTGATTTGGTGGAATATCCTTCACCCCTTTAAAGTGATCAGTTGGCTCCTGAATCCCTTGTGAAGGCTGATTCTTCTCTTGATGGTAAGGCGTCCTTTCATCACGATTTGATTTATTGTGAATAAGCTTCGGTGCCCTTTCTCCAAGCCAGTGCTCACCCTCATTTTCTCTCCCCAGAGGGCCAGTAAGGGGACTTATTTCCGGGACTGGGTGATCTTGTGGACCTTTGCTGCCAACTGGTGGTAGGCCCATAGCAGGAAAGTGGTCACCACGAGGAAAGCCAACATCCTTCCCTGGAAAGTCAACAGATGGCCTATCCCTCTCATTAAATCCTGGTGGATCCCTCATATTCACATCTCTGCCAAAACCTACAGGTAAGCTGGGTTCAGGTACACCACCCATACCTTTACCCACATTGAAGAAAGTGTTCTTATCCTTTCGACGGCTCTTCCATTCTTCTGCAAGTGTCATCTCTTCACCACTCCGATAATCCATGAGGGGACTGTTACTTGAATCTGGATATTCTCTCTTTCTGACAGTGTCTACTGCACCCATAAAGTCTGACCTCTGAGGACCAACATCTGGAGGCATATCTGGTCTTGCTCTGTCCAGTGGAGGGACATCACTATTTCCAAATCTTAAAGGAGACCGATCTCTACCTCTAAATTCAGCTGATGGTCCAGGACGATTTCTGAAATCCATATCAGAATCAAAGCCACCCCTTGGATTGAAAGGTGGCCCTCCTCTTCTATCAGTGTCCATCATTCTCTGCTCACGTGGAGGTAAGTCCATATCATAGCGATCCGTGTCTCCAATGCCCATTGGTGGTCTGTCAATCATGTCCCTAAAGCCATCATTTCGCTCCATTCGATCCATGGGGAACCCTCTTCTTCCATCAATATTGGGATTGTTGAACCGTGGCATGTCATAATGAAATGGCTCTCTGTCTCTCACATCCACAAACCGGTTTGGTTCTCGTGGTGGCATACCCCTCCCTCCCATGTCTATCGAGTTCCTGCCGGGCCCAGGGAAACCTGAAGAATTCATAAGTTTGTCTCTAATGGTATTTTCATAGTGCCTTCTAAGACTAAAGTCAGGCTCTTCCCCTGGTCTGAAGAAATCTCTGTTTGGCTCCCTTCCTCGCATATCACATGGGTCCATATCGCGTCCCCTCATGGGTGGCCCATCCATCCTCCTCATTTCGATAGGTGGTAAATCTAGGGGCCTTGGGCCCATATGACCCATGTTCATCCCATCTCTACCTCTATAGTCGGGCATGGGACGATCTCTGCCCCCAAACATTTCTCCACGGTGATCACCACTGGAATATACATTAATATATTAGGCTGAGTCAAGAATCGCAGGTGCAAGCTTGGTAGAATTAATAAAGTAACATCAAATTATTCAATTTAATTCAATTGACAGAGGCTTTATTAGCATTAGTTTCATGAAACAATACTTAAAAAGTATCAGAATATTTGGTCAGTACATCATGACAGTAATTTGAACTTTCAAAATAGGATTCATTATATTGCGTTAACATTTGTTTACACCAACTGGCATTAGGTGCTGTTGTGAGAATGGCCACAGTGTGTCTGAGAAGGAGCAGTTAGTCCCTGCACCAAATGACACAGCAGCTGTTGTGTTTGGGGAGCTTTAGCATGGAGGGTGTCTATATGTCTGGAAAAAAAGTTTTGTGTGTTAATTTTAAGTAGATGTCCGTGTAATTCTCTACATGCATTTGTTGGTGGTTCTCTGCCTGTATGAAAAACGCATCTGCAGATTTTTGCGTGTAACGATTCTGGTGAGTGTGTGTGTGTGTGTGTGTCCCGGTGTATAGTGATGAATGGACCCCATACTTCACTATCTAGCACAATGGAAATGTTTCAAGACAGATTTAACAGTAAGAGGAAAATGAATACAGAATACGGAGAGTCAATGGTTCAAAGTAGGCATCCAAAATGTGATTTAAAAACGTACCGCACGCCCACACCAAGATAAGACCAAATTCTTTAGTTATATGCCATTAGTGAATTTTAGCCATATTTCCTGCTGGTTGCAAACAGCATTACAGGTAGACACAGAAGTGCCATTATTGTTTATCTTACAGTCAATATATGCTTATGACCAAATGATGCTTGTTTACCGAAAGGGTGGTCCTCCCCGTGGTCCTTGCCCTGGCCCTGGTCCATCCCACATGTTTATAAGTCAGTATCCTATATGAAGGGAAACAAAAAACAACGGTTTGCATCATTATGTACCACCTGACCTATCCCTGGTAAACACATCCTTAATAACAAAACTGATAACTAATGGACTTTGACAGAACAACCCCAAAATAGTCTGGCAGGAAATTTTTGAATGCAATATGACACATGAAAGTGTGCTATTACGGTGACACACAGATGATTCTCAAAAGATGGCTGCAGAGGGTAAACATGCACTGTGGCGTGATTGCTAATGGTGGCCCACAAAAGAGCGGCTCGCTAATTATAGCCATCAGCAGGCCTTACAAAACTACGCCACAACACACAAAATGATAATGGGGTCCCAGTGACTGAACTGCAAAGGAATTTAACGGCACGATCGAATTATTATGTCAGTTATAGCGTTTTAACTTGTAAGACCATTGTAGCAAACGTTAGTCTATCGTATGAGATGAGGGACGCTATCAAAGCTAACGTAACTTGGCTAACGATAAAAAAGACTTGTTTTCTTTGTGCTAGCTTCCAGCCGCGCAGCATCTTCGACCGAGCTTATATTTCGGCATTACCACTTGTATGTTTTGTATACAGGACCCACCTCCGTTGCTCCTCGAGCTCAGTGTTGATACTGCGGAGATTTGTCGCTCAGATCGTCTTTGGCTCGAACGAACTGACGAAAAATGGAGACGTGCTTTCTTCTTCTTTAGCTGCTGCAGCGCAGACGCGTCTTCTTCGTCTTCTTGTATTATTTTTATGTAGGGCGAATTGCTGCCACCCAGCGATTATTAAATGTAACCACTATCATGTTCTGTTTTATGCAAAACTAAAACTTGAAAATAACAACAATAATAATAATCTTCTTTCAGCTGCCCCCTTTAGGGGTCACCACAGCGGATCATCTGCCCCCATCTCACCCTCATCTCCTGTCACACCAACCCTCTGCATGTCCTCCTTCACCCTTCTTCACTACATCCATGAACTTCCTCTGTGGTCTTCCTCTTTTCCTCCTGCCTGGCAGCTCCATCTTCAACATCCTTTGTTCATTATATCCACTGTCCCTCCTCTGCCCATGTCCAAACCATCTCAGCCTTGCCTCTCTAACTTTGTCTCCAAACTGCTCAACCTGAGCCATCCCTCTGACATACTCATTTCTAATCCTGTCCCTTCTGGGCCCCCCAAATGAAAATTTTAGCATCTTCAGGTCTGCCACCTCCAGCTCCAGCTCCTGTCTTTCTTGTCAGCGCCACATAATAACAATAAACTTCATACTGGGCGTCCAAATCCATTTAGGTATTAAAAATCACTGACAATCCAATTTTCCAGTGTAATTTGTTTAATTACACAAGGAAAATATGCATGTCTTTATATATGCTGCATTCATTGTTGGTTTTCTGTGTTAACAATGTTTAATTATTTATTGTTGTACTGAATGGTAATCTGGTCCAACATTAGCACTCAAATGTAAATCTCCCCTGTGTGGATACATGCTAATTCAGATACTATTCATCCATTTTCTTCCACTCGTCCAACTCAGGCTCACTATGCCAGCTGTCGTAGGGCAAAAGACAATTCAAAGAGAATTCAGATACTAATTCAGAAAAAACATAACAATCAAATATCAAATATTGTGTCATATAATATCAGTGAAGGACAACTTCAGAAAAATGTCAGCTTGTTTCAGCAACATTAGTATTGCTCAATTTATTCATTCACAAGCATTGTAGCAACCTGTTAGCTCAGCTAAATGTTGCTAAATACACACATAATTTAAAAAAAATACACACGTATACACATACAATGCAAATATACATAGTCGTACAGAATATGGACTCTGCTATAAACTCTGAGTTTTACTAACTACAAGTTACAACACAACAACAACTAAAACATCACTCCACATAGAATGCTCTACATCTAGTTTTCAGTGTTTTAAATGAAGTGTGAAAGAGGACAGAATACAAGTATCAGTACAGCTGCTTAAGACTCTAAACGGAAGAGCAAATAAAACAGCTAAAAACATTTCAGTGAACTCAGTAAGCATTTCTAATCAAGTTGTTCCTCTTGAAACATATGAGTACATGACTGCAACAAATATTAAGGCACTTTAACTTAAAAAATATGCTTTCTTGTTGCCTTAAAATTCTAAGTTGTCTAAAGTTGCACGGCAGTAGTCATGGTGTCAAATTGAATCCACTTTATTTTTACATGGTCTTATAAAAATATTTTTAATAGCACTCGTATTGCACAAGTTTTAAATCTTCAAGATGGCTGAAAAAAAATTAATTTTGACTTTTAATTAAATATTCACTTATCAGCATATGTAGATGACAGGTCACTGTGGATTTTGGAGAGACTTTTAAATACAACAGTATATATTTGTTTTTAAAGAAACCCTAGTATCATAAAATTACCAACTCTTTCAACTCATAATTTTAGGCCACAAGATATAAACTCAGGATTTTAGGTTCTGAAGCTAAAGTAGCAATTTGCTGAAACAGACGAATATATCTATATACAATATAGATGAATAAAGATGAGTTGGATTTCACTGAACTACGCTGGGAGTTTTTACAGTTCTCAAGGAAAATGAACAAAACAGAAAAGCTACTTTGCAACATAACAAAGGAGAGTAGCGAACACTATTCAAAAGACCAATGAGTACATAATGCAAAAGGATGAAAGTGATTTGCTGTGGACTAATTCTGCAAACTGGGGGAGAAAGTTGGACAGCACAGATACAATATCATGATGCCAGATTTATTGGCTGTACTGCACACGTGCTTGTTGTTCCTCCTTATGTATTTGACTGATGCCTAGTCTCCTTTTCTCGGTGGCAACATTTGGGGAACATCACCATTGCACCTTGCCTGTTGCTGCTCTTCCTGTCTGGCTGCACTGAGCAGGGAGAGTGCAGTCTGTGTATCAGGAGCGTTTTCACTATGACCAGCTTTCATGTTGGCGGCAACACTGTCGCTGCCACCGGCTGGAGGAGCAGGAGCACCACTTGGTGTGTTGGGGTCAGCTGCAGCCCCTGTGGCCCCAGAATCACTCTGCTCAGATGCTCGAAGTCTCTTCATGAGGGTAGTCACTCTAACAGCTTTCTGTGAGTAACAAAAACAAAATTTAGTTCATATAATGTGATGATACAATGGAAATTTGGGCTAGCAGCAGAAGACCACACCGGGTGCCGCTCCTGTCAGCTAAGAACAGGAAACTGAGGCTACAACTCAAAGGGCTCACCAATAATTTGACAATAGAAGATTGGAAAAATGTTGCCTTGTTTGATGAGTCTTGATTTCTGCTGCAACATTTGGATAGTAGGGTCAGAATTCAGCATAAACAACATGAAAGCATGGATCCATCCTGCCTTGTATCGACAGCTCAGGCTGGTGGTGATGTAATGGTGTGGGAGATATTTTCTTAGTGTTTTGGACCCCTTAATACCAACTGAGCATTATTTAAACACTAGGTAACACTCAGGTGGGCTACCTGAGTATTGTTGCTGACCATGTCCACCCCTTTATGACCACAGTGTACCCATCTTCTGATGGCTGCTTCCTACAGGATAACACACCATGTCACAAAACTCAAATCAAGGGTTTGAATTAGCTTAGCTCAGCAAAGGAATTAGTAAAGTTCTTGTTAAACTGTACAGAGGATCTTTTTTTTTAATTGAACATTTTTGTTGGCATTTTTAGCATTTATTGGACAGTAGAGACTAGACAGAAAAGTAGAGAGAGACACACAGGAAATGGTCCAGGTTGGAATCAAACCCAAGCCCATGCAGCCTTTCAGCAAATGAGTTGCCTGTTCAACCCAGTAAGCTATAGCAGAGACCACCTTAAGATAAAACATCACAAGCTGGTGTGGCCCATGCACACCCAGAGACCAGAAAACTCTGAAGTGAGTAATTAAAACATCTCAGATCATCACTGGTACCCATCTCCTGAGCATCTGTGATACGGGTGAAATGAAGTGTCCACACAGAGCCCAAAACAAAAGACAATACCCGAGCTAACCACACCCTGCTGCCATCTGGCAAGTGGTATCCACTGCAGTACTATGAGGCTTCAGAGAGGCTTCTTTCCACAGGCTGCAAGATTTTAATTTCTTTATTATTTATTTCTTATTATTCTTATTATTATTTATTTACTACACCTCTACAATTTTTTGGTCCAACACAAGGAGAAAACAATTGTCTGGCTCTTTCCAAAGGCAACAAAATCAGCCTACTGGCACATCAGCTTACTGATTAAAATAATATAGTTAAATCGAACAAAGCAAGTGGCACTAGCTTTGTTAGCATCACTATCATCGCTGGTGGTTTATCTTCAACCCTACTGGTTGAAACTGTTTCGTGGTCCCTCTCCTGCGACATAGCTAAGATGGCAGCTATTGAGGGTGAGAAGTGTACAGTGCTCCACACGCAACAATTAGATTTTTATACCATACAACATCTGGGTGCTCTCTGTGCAAAGCCTGTAGCTGTATTTGTCACTGTGAACGCACTTATGCACTCAAAATAGCAAGTGTAAGTATGGAAGTACGTGATTTGAGATTGAGTAGATTTCTCGGCCAGTTTGAGTAGCTTCCAGAAGTCTTGTCATGGGGTTGTCACCAGGTTGCTGGCAACCAGGTTCAGACCAGATCTGAGTTCTGAATGTAGCCTTATACTCTATTCACTGGCCAGACATGATAGTGTTATTGAACATCTCAAATGTCTCTGGCAATAAAGTGAATAGGTGTATGATATTTGCCAAAATGTATAGCTTTTAAATTTTTTTTTTGATTATTCCTTTCAAATTAGTTTTAAAGTCTCACACAATCTCAGTAAGTCACTTTGTGGAATATCATGTTGGCACTGATAATGGCATTCAGGATCTCTTACCTTTTTGGTAAAATGAATTTAAACGAAAGTACACAAATTCCGTGTTCCTTTATTTCACTTACCACAAAGGGAAGTGGTCGCAAATTTGTGTGTGTTTCACTTGAGTAGCAGTCTGCCAGTATTCACTAACCAGTTCTGTAACAAACCCCAAATTTCATGCCGTTACTGCAAAATCAGTACATATTAGCAGGCTGACTGGATTTATACATAATAAATAAAAAATACAGGAAAAAAGATTTATAATGTGAATAGATTTAAATGAACTACTGTTAGTCCAAAATGCTCGAACAGTGAGTCTCACATTTATTTCATGTACACACATAGACTTTGCCCACTAGTTAACAGACAAGATAATGTGTAACAGGGCTTTCTATGAATTTGTGACTTGTTAAACTTATTGCATGCTGTGTTGTTCATATGTGTGTGTGTGTGTGTGTGCTGTACATGGCAGGATGAGGAGCCTCACAAACTCAAAGGGGGAAGTGAGAATGGACAGAAAGATGCCCCTTCAACCGGTATGTGGAACACACTCATACTCACACACGCGCATACAATATGAGTCAGTGTCATGAATGACAAACTGAGACCCAAACAAACTTCTGCCTAGCAACTTGCACACACACATTTTGGCAATAACACAAGTGACGGTGTGATAAGAGGACATTCAAGAGGAAGTAATAGAGCATAGCAGCAGTTTTTTAACTGTTCTGCAGGATTGTAAAGAAAGTGCTTGGTGGCTGCTAAAAAAACAGATTTGTTTTCTCTATAATAATTAACATAATGTTCCAAAATGTGCATAAAGTTTGTCAAAGCATTCATCAACAGAGAAGTTAAAGCAGCAGTAAAATGGGTTTTTATGTCTGCAGCAGTGACTAATACACTGTGGTGTTAAACTACAGTAAAACACTTTCACTTGTCTCTTTGTATATACACTTCCACTTAACTGGTATAAACACATCTGTACTACACTACTTGTGTGGTCATATATTTTATTTCTTTGTTGTGTGCGTATCTAAACAGAAACGGAGACGGAGCTGAACATTGAAGTGGCGTTTTCAGAGCAGGCGCTCAGTTACAGGGACAACCATCAAAGGTTAAAGGTCACCCCCAGCCTTAACTCTCCTGACGACAAACTACCGGTGAGTGGCATTCCTGTGCATTTACACAGACACAAAGGTCATGTGCATATTCACTTCCTCATCAGTGTTTCATTTTTTTATTCTTTAAATATGTCGGCGCTTGTTCAACATCCAGTGTTGTAGCTGTTGTGGAGAATAAATAGGATGTACTGATTATTTACACTGCCATGCAGGCATGGTAACGCAATTTTGAATTGCTCTCCTGGTAGTTGATGGAGATCAGTAATTACCAGAAATAGCAGAAAATTTGATATGGCAATACAAATCTAAGAAGTTCCATAGGGTTGTGTTTTTTCCTGATCAGAAATATTTGTCTTTGTTGAATCGCAAATCCTTATAATCAGATTAGAGAGTCAGTGTCTTTCAGTTTTACATTCAAACATTATTTGTACTGTGATGGCAATTTTAGCAGTTTTTATAGCTTTTATAGTTACAGTTTGGTTGGGATTTGTTTGTTTGTTTGATATTTCCACAGTGATAAAAACGATAAGCATTTTGGCCTGTATTCAGTGTTGTTTATTACCAGAAAGTAAGCCTGTGTCTGTGGTGTTGGGGCTGATCTCTAGTGACATCTGGTGGCTGAAGCTGGTATAAGAGAACAGATCCTCTGCTCATACACGGTTTATAAAAGGCGGAGGGTTTCTCTGTATTCCTCACAATACAGTTAATTCACTTTTACACTGCACTGAATGTAAATACAGTCAGAAATGAATTTAGCACAGTATTCATTTAACCATTTCCCCCTCCTCTGTCCTCCTCTCGCTAGAACTTTAAGCTGCTCCGAGATAAAACGGGTCAGACCCGAATAGGAGATCTGTCTCCTCCGGATATGAAAAAGGTAATATGCTGTCACACTGTGATCTGTGGCTCTGTGCCTACAAGACAAGTGTTTGGTGAGCTGTTTCCAAGTTCAGTTACTATTTAGTATCATTGTTACATGTATCTGTGTCTATGTGTAATGCTCTGTCAGGTGCATAGACTGGTGCTTGTGGAGATGACTGCTCTGTTTGACACTTCTGGGATAGATCTCAAGGCACCCAAGGCTCTGAAAGTGAAGACTAAAGGTAAAACACACACTCACACACACACGCACACACACACACACACTCTGACACACACCAACACCAACATGGCTGGGAAACCCCCGCATTATAACTGCTTCATCACACAAGCACACAAATTACACACTCAAGTGACACAGATAAATACATTTACACACACACACACACACACACAAACATGGGCTGAGGTATGTTTGCAAAGGCTATATATAACTTTTTATACTATTTATACTCTGCTTGTGTACTGTGTTGTGCTTTTGTTTTACTCAGTATTTGTTTGTGTGTGTGCAGAAAGTGGTCTGTTTGGTGTTCCCCTTACCACTTTATTGGAGCAGGACCAGAGACGGTATCCTGGGACCAAAGTGCCATTGATACTGCAGAGGGTGAGCACACCAGCCGGTCACATTCAGACATGGACAGTTTAAATTCACAGCAATGATGAGAGGAAATCTTTTAATAGTAATTCTACTTTTGCTTTTTAATGATTTTTTTGTGTATTTTACCATATTTCCCAAACTCATAATGTGCACTCAACTTAAATTGATAGTCTTTATGATTTGTTTTTGTGGTGTTTTTAAATGACATTCATTTCTTTCTTTTATCGTAAGCTTATTAGTCATATCGAGGACGAAGGATTAGACACAGAGGGGCTCCTACGGATCCCTGGAGTAGCCGCTAGAATCAAGGTTAGTTAAAGGATTTGACTGAGTCCCCCACAGAGACAATGTAAAATGTCAGGTTGGTGACCTAAACAAGCAGCAACTTCCAGGGTTAAAAAATGAATTCACTCCTCAGCGTTAAATGAAGGTGCACAGCAGGGCCTTTCTGCACAGGAATGTTCTCCCTGTACCTCCAGGTTCACCGGTTTCTTCAGACAGTGCAAAGAGATGCTTGTTAGCTTAACCGGTGATTCTAAAGTAGCCAGATGTGTGGATCTGTGAGAGTGTGTGGTTGTTTGTCTGTTGTTTGTGTTAGCCCTGTGATGGACTGCTGGGTCAGGCTTCCAGCCTCCACACAGCCCCCAGTCAGATAAGTGGATGAATATCAAAAACTGCACTTCCTCAAATGGCCACTTCAGGCTGACTTCAAAAGCGACTTCCCAAAGATTCCCATGTAAAAATTCCCAACTTCAGAGCAGAAACAAACATGTTTACAGCGTGGTACAAACAATGGTTTTGATCTGTAGAGCTAGTTTGCTCCTTCATAATAACAGTATGGGGGTGTTCATTTTTATATTAATCTTTTTGGATTTTATTCAGCCTTAAACTTGGGGGCACGACTGCCTTCACATACAGGTGGGTGCCAACACAGGCAGCTGTAGCTGATTGCTTTGTGCAGTTCACTCTGCTAATTCACAGAAGTGGAGCCATCAACTGTGTTTGTGGTGTTGGTTTATTTAATCACAATTAATGTTTGCTGTGCAGGTAGTCGTACTACTGTGTAGCAGTTATCTGTGTCTGTGCGATGCACCTCCACGGTTTACGTATACACCTTGCTAATGCATTTAATGATTAATTGCTATTAAACTCTGGCTCTCTCCCATAGTGTGTCTTCTCCCTCTGCTCTCTCCTGTTTCTCCTCACCCCCAACTGGTCACGGCAGATGGCTGCCCCTCCCTGAGCCTGGTTCTGCAGCAGGTTTCTTCCTGTTAGAACGGAGTTTTTCCTTCCCATTGTCGCCAAGTGCTTGCTCATAGGGGGTCGTCTGATTGTTGGGGTTTTCTCTCTAATGTTGTAGGGTCTTTACCCCACACTATAAAGCACCTTGAGGCGACTGTTGATTTGATTTGGCGCTATATAAATAAAATGGAATTGAATTGAACCAAGCTGGCTAGCATTAGCTCATAACGTAGCACTCTACCATCTACAAATATAGTCACCCCTGGCTCCAAGAAAAACAACATGGCGACACCCAAAATGATTAAATCAAGGCTTCAGAATGGTAGCACACAAACCAGTGGGTGACCTCACAGTGGCTACATCATGTTTTTTTTTTGTTTTTTTTTAAATATCACAATGGAGAACCACACTGCCCTTTGTCTAAAAGAGAACTTGTCCTTCTCATAGCATCACCTCTTTTTCTTTTGGAAATATACATTGTTGTTGATTGTTCTTAAAGTATCTCTGTCTGTCCCAAATCCAGTCGCTGTGCCATGAGCTCGAGTCCTCCTTCTATGATGGGATGTTTCCATGGCAGCAGCTGAAACAGCATGATGCTGCTAGCCTTTTGAAGTTGTTCATCAGGGAGCTACCCCATCCACTACTGACTGTGGAGTACCTCAATGCATTTATTGCTGTCAACAGTATGTATTCTGTTTAATACAAGAGCTTTACAGACACATTATGAGACAATGAAGTGGCACACTTGTACTATGTGTATTTGTGCGGATTTACAGATCTGCCTACTAAGAAGCAACAGCTGCAGGCTTTAAATCTGCTCGTCCTTTTGCTGCCTGAAGCCAATCGAGATACTTTGAAGGTAGGTTCAGTTTGAATGTTGTCACACATTTTTACTTGAGTAAATTATTACTTGATGACACTTAATAAAAATAAATTTGTGTTTGCAGGCATTGGTGGAGTTTTTCCAGCGTGTCATTAACCATCAGGCCAAGAATAAAATGACCCTGAACAATGTGTCTGTTGTCATGGCACCCAACATCTTCATGTTTAAAGGCTTTCGGTCGAAGGTTACAGAACAACAGGAGATCTCCATGGCAACCAGCACGGCCAACATTGTCCGGCTGCTGATCAGATACCAAAATCTCCTGTGGACAGTAAGATCAAAAAGCACTTTCTAGCTTCATAAAAAAAAATGTACCATTAAAAACACCACTCTAAATGAGCTATGCATGTATCAAAGGTTGTACAACTGTAATTAATGTATCCTGGGATACTGAGGATGGTACAGTTTATAAGGGTATATCATAGCTCTGTCGTGTCTGTCTTATCCAGATCCCCAAGTTCATTATGAACCAGGTCAGACAACAAAACATGGAAAGTCAGAGGAAACAAAAAGAGCGAGCCGTGCGGAAGCTGCTGAAGAAGATGGCCATTGACAAACCATCTGAAAAGGCTATCCCTGAGGTAGGAGTTTGAATTTCCTGACCTCATAGAGGTACTTTCTTAAGAAATCCCGATTAATATTGTTAAAATTATATTTTATTATTTGTTATTTTGTGAACCTAATAGTGTAATTCTACATAAAGTATAAACAAATTGTACTATATTATACAATGTAATGACAGGAATCTGTGCATTTAGCTGATAGCCACATACATCGTATTTCATAACAGAAGACCACCTGTAAACAGCTAGTAAAGGTGCCAGGTGTCAGAGCAGAGTTCCTGGCTCTAGAATATATTCAGATAGAAATGAGAGGTCATAGTAACAGTTTCATACAAGCCAATCTGTCTATAATGGCCACAAACTGTACTGTATTTTCAGTCTGTTGAGAAATGGTGACATCTGGTGTTGCTGTAAAAGAATATGGTGAAGAAATTTTCACACATTCATATTTATTATAAAACTTTTGTGCAGCTCTCAGGTTTCCTCTCAGGTGTCTGACACGAGTCCAGCCATGTGATTGCTTGATCAGCAGTGGAAGGATTTCTAGATCCTTCTCAAGTCTGGTTAATATTTTGCTGTTTTTGTATAGTAGTGTGTTAAATGGATCTGTTTCCTCTTGACAAATTATTAGTGAATGAGTAACTTTAGTTACACCAGATCCAAGTGATGCGAGCCTAGGCCGTGACTGTAGTTTATTAAACAGAGGCGCCACATTTTATCAAGGCCACATTCTTTAGCTGTCATTAGTCCAGGTTTTATGTAAGTGTTTGGGTGTTGTTTAGAAGAGCGTTTTGGATAAGTGTTTACGTCTGTGTGATTCACTCTGTGTTTCTCTTCTCTGTCTCTTTGTGTGCAACCAGGAGAGCTCCCAGGGGATTATTCGAGTCTATGCACCCCAGTTCAGTAAAGTTTCCATGGCAGTTCAGCTTACCGAAGATTTGCAGGCTTCTGATGTGTTAACACGCTTCCTCAGCCAAGACAGGTAATGTGTATACTGACAACACTGCAAACAGAAAAGCACACATATGCCTATATGCCCACCGGCCATGTTTTCTGTCTTCGTCCTTCCAGTTCACTGGCAGTGAAAAAAGAGGATTTGTGTCTTTATGAGATCGGTGGAAACATCAGTGAGTCCTGTTCCCATAAAATACAAACATAAATTAAAAACATACACTACAATATCCATTCCCTGCTCGTGTGCCAGTATGCCAAAAATATCTGTCATAATTCATATCTACAGTTATTACAGTACGTGGTGTGTTAAATGTTTCTCTCTGTCTGTTCTTCTCCTTGTCCTCTATAAGAGGAGAGATGCCTAGATGGGGAAACGTATATGAAAGACCTCTACCAGGTGAACCCTACAGCAGAGTGGGTCATCAAAGCTGCACAGCGATGAACTCATCAGGCCCTGTTTGATGCTGGACTGCTCTAAGTTTTCACCACTGTGTCCTAAAACAAGAGTCGTTGCCTTGTTCTCTGTGGTTCTGGATGCACTTTCATATGTAGCGTACATACTTTTCATTGATCCTCAAATTTGCACATATTCCAAAGGAAGAACGTATCAAAAGACATGCCCTTTTTAGTTTATTGCATAACCCAAATTCCCAGACTAGAAAGAGAAAATTATAGAGTATGCAGAAAATTCTTTTAAATGTTTCCCCCTGCGTTATGCTATGTAATGGAATCAGAGACCTCAAGTCCCACTATAAGTACAGTTTTCCAAGAAAGAAAACCACTTGTTTGGAGACCTTCTTACAGCTTTTCACTGATGGAACATTTTACAAATTCTCCAAATTTGTATACTGTGATTTATTTGCATCTAATCACTTTACTGTGTCTCCATTTATAAGATTATTAATATAGTCTGGTGCAAAAAGATAACATTAATTAAATCACAAATCAGTCATGAATAATTAAAGGTCCATTTCTGCTAGCTAATTATGAGAAAGTTTTTTTTTTAATCTGTGTATATTTTTTTTAAAAGCCCTAGAAATTTCTTCTTATTATGACATTATTAAATATCAGTAAATCAGAGCACTTCACCGGGAAGGACGCTTTGGGGTGAATGGAGAACTTTAGAGCCTCTGAAGCTGAAAGGCAGGTGTTATAAAGCAGTAGTTTACTTCTTTTAGCATAGCAAAAAGCTGATGAAAAACAGTGGACGTCGGAGTGTGTTAATCCATCCTCAAAAACATCTAGACACTAGTGTACCAATGTGAACAAGCCCATTTATGCATTATACACATATACTACTGTGTGTGCAAGGTCACATAAAGTATCATTTTAAAGGGATAGACTGCCGACTGGATGATACATTTGCACATGCTGGGTTCCAAACGTTTTTATTTTTGGCTCAGTACCACTCACAGTCTGGCCATCACTTGATATATTACTTTGGCAAAACTTGCATTTAGCCAAGAATAGAAAATCCCTGTTTTATCTTTTTGGCGCATATCTGTGCTTGTCTCAGTTTTCAACAAAAGCCTTATCTGATTCATTGCGGTTCCTCACAGCTTTAACAGCCTGTGGAGGATCATATCTGCAGTCAAACATCAGCTTCTTTTATGGAAAACTGGGAAGTATTCAAAACAAATGATTGTTGATGATTGTTTTTTGAGCAGTCTGTCACTCCCTGCCCTGTGTTGTTCACTGTGATTTTTTTTTTTCAAATAATTATGTTTTTGTGTAACTGCCTCTGAAATGACCACTGAAACTACCTGTAAATAAACATACAGTTATTAATTACCACCTCTGTTGGTATGAGTGCTTATGCATGCAAATGACCTAACACAGTTCATACACACTAGAAAAGCAGTTTTTAATTCTGCTCATTTTTACACACACTGATTGTAGTCCTATTGCTCTCCTATTTTTAGATTTGAATTAATGTAGTTTCCTACCACTGTTATACAGACCTGCTTACAGTAACAGAGGTGAGAAATAATGAGGTCCAGTTGCTTGAAAGTATAGGGCTTGAGTCAGAGCTTATGCTTTTGTTTTGTTTTTTACAGAAATGCAGTATGCAGTACTTTGAGAGTGAGTTAGTTTACTATGAGTCAGATACAGGCACAAAATGCAAACAGACCACACTTTATGGCAGTAGTTGAGACTTCAGTAATATCCATAAGAGTTTTTACAGTGTGTTTGAATTAATCTGAAGAACTAATATTCTGAAGCTGATGAAACCTTTATTATGTACCAGTACTACAGATTCCAAGCCTTTTAATCTTCACCTGAGCCTGTAGGCTCCATGAAACTTGTTGACCAACCAGAAAAGTGAACTAGTAGCTATCCTCATAAATATTAAAATGAACAAATGTTGACCACAGTGCCTTACAGAGAGATTAGAAACACAGCCAGCAAACAATATCTATTTATATAGTGCTTTTCACAACTGTCACAAAGTGTTTCACAGCAAATAAAGGTAAAGCAGGTAAAAAGCAAAATTTGAAAAGAATTTAAAAGACACTAAAAAATGTATACATTACAAAACTTTGCAATTATTAAAACATAGTTAAGAGCAGTACAAACACTGATCAGATAAGGGTATTTAAAAGTAGAATGGGAGGAAGAGCCTTCAGCTTTCAGGCCCCTCTCCTGTGGAACCAGCTCCCAGTTTGGATTCGGGAGACAGACACCCTCTCTACTTTTAAGATTAGGCTTAAAACTTTTCTTTTTGATAGAGTTTATAGTTAGGGCTGGATCAGGTAACCCTGAACCATCCCTTAGTTAAGCTGCAATAGGCTTAGGCTGCTGGGAGCTTCCCATGATGCACTGAGCACTTCCTCTTCCTCACTTCCTTTCACTCTCCATGTGTTTATACACCACTTGCATTTAATCATTAGCTATTATTAACCCTGTCTCTCTCCCATAGTGTGTCTTTTGTCCTGTCTCCCTCTGCTCTCTTCTGTTTCTCCTCACCCCCAACCGGTCGCGGCAGATGGCTGCCCCTCCCTGAGCCTGGTTCTGCCGGAGGTTTC
>VUQI01000696.1:0-18667 GCA_015106735.1 Paratilapia polleni | reverse complement strand
AACATAACATGCCAAACACAAGGCTTTAAAATGAAGAGTACAAGGCCACAGGCATTTTAAAGCAATGTCTGAAATCTATTTAAAGTGTCAAAGGTAAAAGTACTTGTTAGACCACCCTTTTTTTACAAGTGTTCTGTTGTTTAACCTTTCTGTCTGCAATGAGTCCTATAAGCTAAATATATGCTTTTGATTGAAATGTTAATCTGTATCATGAAACAAATACTTATTTTGTAAGGCCACTTTTTAAAACTAATATTCAAATATTCCTAATCAGATTTGTCCTATAATCGATTGATGCAGCAATAAACCAACCTGAGTTCACTTAATGCTTGGAGCTCACACCGGTGCGCGTGCGCTTGGTCATTACACACCGGTGGATCTGCCTCGTGCTCGAGCTGTGAGTCCGCTAAAGCCGCTGCCTGTTGCCATAGCGACAAGACCCGGAAATACACCGTGATCAGCTTACTGCATGTTTACCAGAGGGGAACAAACTCATAACGGTAGAGTTTGTTTGTTTTTTGTTTGTTTATTTGTGCGTCGGTTGGGTCAGTAAAGATGTCGGAGCCCGAGGAGGGGCCGCAGAGAGAACAGCGAGAGAGCACGAAGAAGAAGAAGAAAGAGAAGCGGAGCGGGAAAAAGAAGAAGAAGGAGCAGCAGGAACAAGAGGAGCAGGTGAAGGTGGAGGAGGAGCAGAGGTGAGTGGCTCTACTGGGGTTCCTTCAGGTTCAGGTTATACACAGACCCTTATTTCAGACCCACACATCTCTCTGAATAGTTCATCCAACAAAGTGATATGGCAGAGGAGAGAAAGAGCAGAGTTTACACTGTCAAAATTCGTCTATTCAGAAGGCTTTTCAAAGTAAAAGCACTGCAGTTAAAACCTTACAAAGTCAAAGAAAAAACTATGAAATGATTGATCCAACATGTAACTACCTGTTTAGGTACTATCTCCCACAGCACAAATATTATTGGAGAGAAAAATCTGAAAAGTCATTTAAAAGGTCTAATTGGCCATACTTGTGAAGCACATGGGTGTGCACTGTTAATATGAAGAGACTCTGAACTGTTTATGCTCAATATAAAATAAATGAAATCAAAAATGTCTGTTAAGGAGAGTGTAATATATTTATAATTAAATTAACCATGAAAGCCAACTTACTTCTGCTTTAGAACTTGCACAAAGTAATGCTGCCTTTCTCTCTACTGGCCAACAGTGATGGTACAACCATCTTTTTTGAAAAGACTTTATTAGAATTTTTAATAGACAAAAGCAACCATGGGCTTGGTGTTCATGCTCACCAGCAGTTAACCATGGTGGCTGGTTGATTTATTGAAGTCACAGATTTTGGACACGCAGGAAGCCCTGTTAAAAATGAAACGTATATATATATATATATATACTGTGATTTAATGCATTCTACATGTTTCATAAAACTGACACATTGTCTGTCCAGCTTTTAGCACTAATCCTGCTAGCAAGCTGTGACTGACAACATCTGGTACATGGTATACTTTATGATTAGTGCTAATTGACAAATGAAATATAAACATGCGTGAACTCTATCCAAGATTAATGAAATAAGAAAACGTTTAATAGCATCAAAGGGAAGTTTGGTTGGCTAAGACGTTGTTCGAGTGAACAGAATTTGAAATGCCAGATGTTTAAATCCTGTAAATGTGAGATGTCTGAGCAGAAGCACATTCAGAGGTCTGTAGTAGAAAGGAGCATCACAGATTAGTTAAATGCTTGAATATTAATAAACTGTTTTGATAATCATTTAACTGTTTTAGTCATTTTTCTTGCTAAAACCCCAAACATTTCTTGAACTCAAACATGAGGTTTTTTATGCTTTTCTTTGTCACATATTCCATGTATACTGAATATCTCTGGGTTTTGGACTGTTGGTTGAGTAAAACAAAGAAATTACAGTGCACCTTCTTAGGCTGTGGTGAAATCTATCAAGCACCATTTTCAGTCTTTTCTGACAATTTATAGACCAAGCAATAAAATGATTAAAGAAATATTTACCAGAATAATCAATATTTATTTGCAGTGCCAATCATCACTTTGCCTAATGATAGATATATCAGTCAGTTTATATATATATATATATATGACTTCTTATTGGTTGAAATAAACTGTGTGTTTGTGTGTGTTTTAATGTGTGTCAGTGAGTATGTTGTGCTGCGTGGGATCTTCAAACTGGGCAAGAAGAGTCACGATGTCCTGCTCACCCGAACGAGACTGACCTGGACCCCCATCATCCCGGAGAACCCCACAGGTCAGTTTCTATGGGGATGGGTTGCCATGGTGTTCAGTTGTCTTGCTGGTGTCAGACAGACAGACTGTGTGCGTTTGTCTCTCTGCGTGTAGAAGCAGCTGGTGTTGTAATGGAGAAGTTCTCTTATGTTGAGACCACCTGAAACTTGACATCTGGATGTGCACACACACACACACTCATTTTGACATCTTTGTGGGGAACTCCATGTTTTGAGCCTCAAAAATGCTCAAACATGCCTTCAAATTCGTGAGGACCAGCGTATTGACCTCACAAATCACAGTTGGTCCTCACAACTATAGTTTTATGAGAATTTTTGTCCTCACAAAGATCTCTAAACAAGTACATGTAGTCTCTCTCTCTCTCACACACACACACACACACACACACAGATCCATTGCAAGACAATTAAAATTCCCCCCACAGAAAGCTCACTAAAGAAGGAAAGGTAACATGTCATACCATCAACACTGTAAACAGACTGAAGCTTTCTCTCTTCAAAAGCTTCCTTTGTGTGAAACAGGCTCTTGTGTTTGACAGAGGAGTGTGGCTATGACTGTTGCTCTCAGCCCTCCAGCCTTAGAGGACACTGATAAGTCCAATACAGTTTGCTGCACTGAAATCTGGCTGTCCAAACAAGACTGTGTAAAATCATCAAATATAAAATTAGGAGAAAAATGTGTTTGTGTGCTTTTAACCCCAGTTTGTGCCTTTTTTTTTTTTTAACTTAAATCTGAGTCAAAGAGCCAACTAAAATAGTGAACCATTAGAAGATGTTTAAAATAGTTAAGACTGCTCTATAGTCTGTATGACCTGTTTCCTGACTTGCGACTCTTTTTTTCTGTCCAGGTAGTTGAGTGTCTACCATCTTTGTTCTGATTCTGAAAAAGGGTAAAAATCTTGTTTCATTCAGTTCACGCAATATGCTTTGATTCATATGGCACAGAAGCACATTGCATTTGCAAAAGAGAAACGGGAGACGCTATCTCCTGATATGACATGAAACCTCATGATTATAGTTCAGTGAGTTACATTGTGTGCTGCAACAAGAGACCCATATTTAGCCTATATTGTTTACATTTTAGTCAATTAAGTGATTTAGCTATTAGGAATTGACACCCATAATTAGAAGATCATGACTGATTATGAGATGAAGAGATATTAAAGCTCATACATTTGTCTAAATCAGGTAGTGCCATTGTCCTGTCTGTTTAATTGTAGTGATGATTAACCATCTTTATCTCACTTTTAATTATGAGATAGAATCTTTCATTTTTTTTATTTGTTATTTTATAAATGCAATTCACCTCCCTAATAAGGGTCTTTAGGGATTCTGGATTTTCAAATGACCTTCTCTGGGTTTAACACATCACTGGTTAATTAACTTTTACACTGTGGCTACAGAAAGTTTTTATTTATTTATTTTTTAAATTGTAAACCAAATCTGAGGCTGGCCATGTCAGAGTGATTGGATTCGAATCAAGGACTCGGCTGCTGGGGGCATTTTTCACTGTGGGGTATGTACGCTACCCACTCTGACAATCACGTTGCCTCTTCACTTTCAACTTGCAAAGCTAATTGTCACATTATTAAATCCAAAATGCACCTCAACATTTGCCTTAATAGAAGACCTCTTCCCTTTTACCATTCTACCAAATAATAACAACACACTGTACAAGATCTATTTTTCATAGAAGAGAGTTGTGATTGTTATGCAGCTCTCTTTTTTCTTCCACCTGCCCTTATAGCCACTGTAAATGTATATAGTACAGGCCATCATCACTCCATATCTTTGCTACATCTTGAGCTTGCAAAAACAAAACCCAGCATTTTGATGACTACTTTAAAGCTTAAAAGACTGATTTGTTCCTCTTCTTGTAATATGGTGGTGTAATTTTGATATGCGTTAGATTTTTGGTTGAAATCCAATCAGACAGAACTGGTTAGTGAAGCAGGATGAAGGTGTAATTTCAGTGTGTGTGTGTGTGTGTGGTTGAAGCCAATCTGTTTTGCTGTATTTCATCCAAGCTAATGTCATTAAGCCAGCACTGTGTGTGTGTGTGTGTGTGTGTGTGTGTTGGCAGTAGTAGTGAGCAGTTGGTTCGGCCCGTGGGGGGTTATTAGAGTCTCTCAGTGTGAGGAGATTAACACACACACACATATACAAACACACACACATACAGTCAGCCTGTCAGCATGCTGTGTGTGTGTTGATTAGATATTTCTATATAAATGGATCAGCTGTTGTTGCTTGTTTCTACACATGAATTCATCCTGTCTGTCTCTCTGTCTGTCAGAGAGGTGAGACCTGAACCGTCAGACAGTTGTGTTGTATCAAAGCAGAAACTTGCAGCGGTGCAAAAGAATTTAAAGCCCAAAGTGCAGTTAGTGCACAAGAAATCAATGCTCTACTTGGATTCAGCATACTGCCACATGCCCCCTTTTTTAATATAAGAAAACACATTTACCTCGAGGTGTTTCATGTGGAAAGCAGTGAAGTGTTTGTAAGAGGGAAGCCTGTGCTGCTGAAGCAAAAAAGCAGGAGAATTTCTACCTGAAGAAACTGAAACAATAGTATCCAAGGAGGAAGCCAGAAAAGATACACCTTTCCAAAGTGTTTGGATGGATGTCGTTTTAATAGTCTAAACATTTTGTAAACACTTAAAACTGAGGAATGATAACTATAGTGTATAAAATGTTTGGAACTTTGTTTTGTTTTGTCTTTATATTGATAAACCTAGTACTTTCACTCAGTATTTCTTATTCCTTATTGTTATTGATTTAACACTTTGAACATTTTTTGTCTTTGTTTTGGAAAACTATAAATAATAACATTTCATAACATCATAATTATTAATACTATCATTATTATTCTAATCTAGGTCTAAATTTGTTTGCAGAACAAGAAAAACATCTAGTTAAAAAAAATCCGCACAGTGATATGATGATACACACAGCATAGGTGTGCTGTGTATATTATTTGCGCAACCATGAAGCATAGATTTGTGTGTGCGGACTGTTTGTGAATGTGGCCCTTTGTGGTTTGCTGTTTTGTACTCATGTTAAACATCTGAAACAAGCAGGTGGATTTAAGCAGAGTTTAAATGAGATGAGCTGTGTGGAATTTAAGAGGTAAGGTATGTATTGGTAGGATTAAGAATATGTTCAGCAAATGACAGAAACACAAAAATAATAGAAAACACAATTAGAGCATTATACAGATAAATTACCACAGATTTTTTTATGCTTGCCTGAGGTAGAAAAGATGATGTAAATTGTAAAAATCAACATGCAAAAATGAAAACAGACAGTGAATTAATGAACCACTTGATTTAACTGTCCACTGAGGAGACAGAAAATATGAAGACAACAAAACACTTATGAAACCACTAACCTGTCCTCTTGAAATTCAATTGTCAGTTGAACTTTACAATAGAAAGGACACGGTGTCCATAACCAGTAAATTATCCCAAGTTTAGTCTTTTAGCATACATAACTTAATCACTTTTCCAGTTCACATCACAAAACAAACCTGCTCAGATTTGATGTTTTACTTTGAAACTCTCTTGTTTCTGTGAAAAGAGCTGAAAATTCCTGCAGTATCCCTGGCGTTTTTAGGACCAGTGAGAAGTGTGAAGAGGCATTAGCTGATCAATTTACCATCAGTGTACTATATCAGAGTGGTGGAGCAGTTTACATGATCACACACACCCCCATTTGTGTGTGTGTGTGTTTGCATTTATATTGCTAATGTTGTGGGGACATAAATCTGTTCAATACTCACACAGTGGTGACTTCACCTCCCTTTTTGGGGACAAAAAGCAAGTCTGCATATTTTAGATTATCATTTTAGATGGTGGAGTAATGGTTAGTGTAGGTCTCCAGGAAATGAATGTAAGTCAATGTAATGTTCTCTGAAGTGATGGGAGCATGACTCCGATCCATAAGTCCCCACAGTTACCACATGGCCTGGTCACCATGAGACTGGACTGCCACTGAGAGTGTTTGTATACGTGTGTCTGTATGCGTGTGTTGGGGCCATCCATAGGCGCGAACAAATTATTTTTTCCTACATTTGAACATTATTTTTAGAATTAAAAGGTAAAAGTCTCTGGGGAATGACTGGTTGTTAAAGTTAATAGTAAGAGGAATAATAACTGGATGACTAACAGATTTATTTATGTGTGTGTGTGTGTGTGTGTGTGTGTGTGTTAGCACAGCAGGTTGTGAGGGCACGATGGGAAACTCATCTCCATCTGGAACGAACCAACGTGTGAGTGTGTGTTCACAGTGACTCTGTGGGTTCTGTCAGCTCAGATCAGAGTCATCTTTATTGGGTTGGATGGAAAATCGTCCCCCTACCCCTCACACTGCATCTTTGTGTCTCTCTGAGATGTGCATTTGTGTTACCAACTTATCGAGCAAAAAAAGCTTCTTTCCGTCTTGTGGTTTTGGTGCTTTCATGGCACATTGTGGATACCTATCACAACCTTTCATAACCCTTATTTCAAGCAGCAGCAGCTGTTTTTATCAAGCAAGGTCTTATAAACCTGCCAGATGTTTTTCCTTGGTGGAGAGCTAACTAGTGCTAAAAGGAGAGTTAATCTGGGATTTTAGTTGAGTCAACTCAAAGGCAGCCATTATCAGATGATAATAGCACTCTGTGTCTCTGGCTGCTATACCAAGTTTGCTACAGTACCATCTCAAAATATGTTAACATCAGATTCTATATAATTCCCTCCACTTAACTTACTTCTGTAGGGTATTGTATACACATTTTTAAAGTCCTAATAATTTAGACTATGTTTTTTTTTTTTTTTAATCTATTGCATGTCTGTCTGTATTGGATGTGGCATCACTTGTTGTTCTGCCTACATGTGGCCCAAAAATCCACATTAAATATAAAATGTGTAACCTTAAGCAAGCTTTACAAAAACACATGAAAACAAGAAATAAAAACACTAGATTAGTCACTTAGATCACTTTATTCACCAACAGAGCCGACTCAGATACTTCTGTAGCTGCAGCTTTACTGTAAAAAACAAAACAAAAAAACCCCAAAAATACTCAGCAGAAAATGACTTTAAATATGAAGAATATTAATTGAACATGATGAAGGAAGAGCGAATGAATGAGCAGCAACAACCAGACAGACTACTGTTACACACACGGTGACCCGGACATATGGACGCTGGCCTCTCTGGGGGAAGAGGGGAGGGTGGTTTGTGTGTATTTGGTGTTTAATAACAGCAGGAGGGTATTGCATAGAGAAGGGGTTAATCAGTTATCATTTATGACTATTTCCTGATGGATCTGCCCGCCCTGAGCTGTTTACTCTGTATTGTATACAGCTGCTTGGCAGCAGGTTGATGTCTCTTTTTGTCTCTTTGAGCAGATTTGAAAACAATACATAATAGGTTTTCCTATGATAAGTTGGTTTGGGGCTGCAAATTTTCCATCAGTTTCCTTAACCAGATTGATTAATAATCAATAATAGGTAAGTCATAATGCAAATCCAAATAAAGTTGGTGTTTAAACTGTTAAAATTTAAATTAAATGAGATGCCCAGCATCCGCTGTTTTGCCATGATCATTTTATATGACTAATAAATGAACAGTGGCCAAGCTTTGCAGGAGGACATACCTTAGATGGAACCAACTGTTACCAAAAATAATATAGGCCACAGTTTGTTTTGGGCTCCCGCCGTTTTGCATATAAATATAACAGTGATTTATACAGGACATACTGTCTATAGCAGAACCCCTATAGCATTAGAGGTTTTAATCTGGATAAAAATACTAGTAAAAAAAAATCTCTGCGAATTTGAATATTTTTGGTTATTAAAGTGGAGTTTGTTTTTTTGTGTGCAGATGTTTGTCCACCAGCTGTGTTTGTCTCTGAAGCTAGTTTAAGCTTCATAATAAAATACACAAACAAGTATGGCTAGTTTCATTATCATGTAATCTGTCAATTATTTTCTCTGTTAAAGACTTTGCAAGTGTGTCTTACAGACTCTCTCTGTGGATCATTACAAAGGTCTTGAATTAGTTAGTTATAATTTAAGGAAATAAATTGGCTATAAATCTTATATTTTTCCACTTGACAAGTTTTGAAAAGTCAAATGATGCTTAAATTCAAGCAAACTGCACTTAATAGCACAAAAAAAATAAGTAACATGCAGGTTTTGTTTTAGACATGCTGATTGTTCTTCAATTCATGATGAAAGTATGTTAAGTTCAAATATGTTTGTTATGGGAAAATAAAGATCAGTATTGGAAAATAAATCCTCATCAACATGTGTGCGCCTTTTGAGAGGGTATTGAAATTTTCCTGAGATCATTTCCTGAGATCTGAGTGTGCAGATACTTTTAAATACACCAGTTAGGGGGTCCATTTTACCATAAAACAGGTGTCTTTGTCTGTATTCATTCCTCCTGTTCATTCTGGCCTTTTAAAGATTTTTAAGGATGGAAATGTTTCATCATAGGATAAAGGTGATCACATCTTCTTCTTTTAGCAGTAAGCATAAACAGGAGGAGTGAATCCAGCAAGAAAATCATCCACTGATCAAATGGGCACCTAATTGTTTTAATACAGACTTGAAGAACTGTCAAGCTACTGTTTAATTATATTAATAAGATATTTTAGCAGATAATAAAGAATGTCCATAAGGTCTCTGAAGCAAGTGGCATCTTTTATATGTCCTGAATTCTGAATCCAGAAAAAGGTGGCAAATTCTCACTTCTGAGAAGCTAAAACCAACCAGTATTTTTTTGTTTGTTTTTCCTTTAGAAATCACCACTGATTCGTAACTAATCATTTCTGTGTTTTAGCTTTAGGTTTACTGATTCTAAGGGAGTTTTACAATTATGTAAAGGTCATGGTTTAAGTCAAGTTCTAATAAAAAATAATATTATAATATAATGAAAATACTAAAAAATAGAAATGTATAAAAATTGTAAATTTTAATGTAATAATGGTTATGATTTTTTTTTCTTTTTAGTCTTCAGGGTTTTGTTTTGTTTCTTTTGTTTTTTTAGTTCCACTACTTTCATCTGCATATTAAGCCACCTAACAGGCTCAGTCAGATACAAAGTGTTAGCTCAGTTATTAACAAACATAGGATGGATAAAATGCGTATGCGCATGTGTTATGTAACTCAGAGTGGACTGTCTGAGCTCTGCTAATATTATCGTCAGAGGATTGGACGATTAATCTGACCAATCAGTTTTCAGAATTCCTCCATGATTGCACTTGTTGAAAGACAGATGTGCTGTACATTCTGCTGATAGCAGCAGTATGCAACATTCATTGGCTATTTGACTGACTGTTCAAAATATTTTAAACATACAGTATAATGTCATTACAGAGATGTAAAAAGCTAATTGTTTTTTTATGCTAACTGTTCTGATTATTTCATACATAAGCTAATTACAGAGTTTGTTATTAATGATAGTATACTTGTTTACACTTATTTTTTCACTAAGGATTTCACAAGACAAAAAAGTATTAATGTTAAGTTTAAGAAAAAAACCCATTTTGACATTTTGGGAAAATGTCTTCTTCACAATCAGAGGAGAAGATGCTAAGCATTTCATCTCTTCACATTGACCAAGGATGTGTTTAGCTTAGCTTAGCATAAAGACTGGAAGCAGGGGGAAACAGTTTGCCTGGCTCCTTCCAAAAACACCTTTTAGTATATCCAAACTTGTCACATATACATGCTGTACCTTGTGCATTACACAGTGTGTTGTGCTCAGGTGCTGTCCCTTACCTCTCTTTCTCTCTGCAGGTGAGGCGAGTGTCCTACAGTCAGGTGAGGTGTTGCTGCAGGACGTGTTTGCAGTAAAGGTGAAGCGGAGGCGAGCTGCGGGCCAGCAGTCAGGGGGAGCAGTACTCGGTGTGGCCCTCTTCTGGTGTAGGAGGAGAGGGAGAAGGCTAGAGGAGGATACACTGCACCTCCACAATGCCTCCTCAGAACACACACACACCTGGTACAACACCCTGAAGGAGCTGCTTGCAGGTAATGCAAACATCCAGGCTGTTATGCAGTACAAGAACTTCAAACAAAAGTTTGAAGTTGTCAGTATTCAGCACCTGTGCCTTAGATGATAAACGGGGTCAGCCATTGTGGTTTTCTTTGTCATCCTTTCAAAATGTTGAGCAAGAACCCTTAAATATTGTGACATTGCTTTGGACAAAACATTGTAATGTAATTACTACTTTTGAGCAATATGACCAATCAGAGCTATTATATGAGGCCCAGTTTGGAGCTTCTTTGGGCCCACATTGAGTGTCTCACTGTGATGAGACTAATAGTCAGATTGGCAGTTTGTGTTACATAAGAGCTGAAACAATGGAAACATGAGTCAGTGCTCCAGTGAGTGACATACTCTAAGGTGATTATACTGTACACACACTGCTGAGTAATACTGTTATTATTAGCACTAGCACTGTTAGCATCTGTCCATGAGATGGTTGGATAAATGGAGACTTATTGTGATGGACTTTGTCATTAAACCCACAAATCACACATTTAACATTTTCATTTACATCATATCTCATATAATTGGCGACTAAATTAAATGAATGGATTTAAATGTATAGATACTGACTATATATATGCTATATCTATATTTCTACATTTCTTTGTCAAAGTTTTGACAGCAAATGTCCTTGAAAATTGTCACACCAACAACAGTAAATGATAGGCAGAGGTATGCAACATTAACGTTTATAGCAGAACAAAATTCTGATCCTAGATTCAGATTATATTATAACTGCCTGATGAGATGTCACTAAGTCAAATTAGATGATTATAGAGTCATAAATTCTTGTTTTGAATGTATACAAAAAATTGTGTGAATATTACTGAATGTGTTCTGCTTGGAAAGGGTGAAAAAGAAATGGTCTCTGTCCATTACGATATCTTTTGATTCAACATGGTTTGTGCAAAAGGGCAGTCTTGTTCACCTATATCTGAACTTGATGGAGGCTGTGACTGCAAGCAGGGGTGAAGAAATTCCAACAGTCCATTCTTTTCTTTGGAGATTGTGTTGGACTTTGGGAAGAATAAGCTGTGTCACATCAAATAGCCATGCAGGTTCACCATTTTTACATCAAGGCAACATAGAAGCAGCATTTCATTATGCACGCACTGTTGGTCGGTCAGCCTGCTGTTGCTGTTTCAATCTCCCAGCTACTCCAGTCTTCAGTATCCTTGGGGAAGATGCTGTACCAGTGTATGAGTGTGTGTGTGTGTGTGTGTGGATATGTGTAATAGGAATCTTATAGCATAAAAATATACTGTATGAATGTGTGTGTGAAAGGTCAGTTTTGATTCTACAAATGTTACTACAAATATGTTTATCCCTGGCATGATACATTTAAATACATTTTTCATCAGGCCAGAATTTTAATTTGCATTGCCCATTGGTTAGTGAAGTCCCATTGTAAAGCTTCAAGCTAAGCATTTTCACCTTCACCATCTTAACTTTTTAAAACGGGATGTTGTGGGGTGTCTGACTTTGAAACCAAAGGACACTGCATGCTTCTTGGGTAGCGACATGTCAATCACAAGTTACTAGCCTGCTTTATCCTCCTTTCTGACACTAATGGGGACCATAATTAAAAAAATCAGCTTCATGTTTTATTCAGTAAGACTTGATTTGATGCTTGATTGTGCTTGATTTCATAAACTCATCAGGAAAGTGGTTACTGAGGTTGTAGATCATGGAGGCTGAGGGCTGTTTTCCACAGACTTCTATCTAACTTGAAGTCTTTTTGCAAACACAGGAGTTGCCTCTTGCTAGCCATTAAAAAGAATGCAAGATTAACACACTTCTGCATTGCCTTCAATTTTCAAGCCCAAAAGCTAGATCCATCTTTTATATGCAGTCTGTGGTGCTAATTAGCAACTGATAGTATGCTAACATACTTAACTACAGCAGTGAACATGGTAAGCAAACACTAAGTTTATTACAGGTGCTTGCAATAAGCATTTGGCTAGCAAGCCAGTCTGGACCATAAACTGTTTACAAAGACGGACGAAGCAGTTTGTTTTTATACAATTGACCAGTTAGAGTTGTTTCTGCGGTCAGTAACGGACTAACCCTAATGGACAAGGTTGCAGTTTTTTTTTACTGTGTGTTGCCCTTACAGGTGCTCCCCTCGTCATACCAATGCTCCAGGACTTGAATATAAAATATTTCAGAATCTTATGTTATTTGGAATAAAATTGAGCTGAAACCTCCGCTGATATTTTTCAAGCATTGTTCTAAGCAGACATGGTCAGTCAGCACTGCAGCCAACCATACTGTGATATAAAAGGCACACCTTTGTGTATTGTATCTCTGCAGATGATTTCCATTTGCATGATGATGCAGTGTTAGCTGCTCAGATTAAAATTTCATTGTTTCCTATCTGTTCATCACTCAGTTTAATGAGGTGAGTCACAGTTACATCAGACAGGAGAACTAATCTGCTAATCCACAGGAACAGAAGGATTACACACACACACACACACACACACACACACACACACATTCAGCAGTACTCAGTAAAGTGCTGTCAGCAGTTAAATCATGTTGTCTGCAGGAGAGATTAGTTAAAATACTGTCTGTGTGAACACGTGTGTATGCATCCATTTCATTTTTAGTTCACAAAAAACATCCCACAGAGGTTTGAAACTTTAGACAACATATACTGCAAGGCTAAAAGTGATAGTTGAACACAGGATTCAAAACCTTAAGCGTAATTCTCTGCTTTAACGTCTTTGAATTTTTCTAATTTCAGGCTTTCAGTAACATTTCTGAATCTGCAGCCACAAGCACTTCAGTGAGGTCCAGCACTGGTTCAAGGACTGGCTCATTGTTGGTGTTCTAGTTCATCCCCAGAGTGTGCGATGTGGTTGAGAACAGAGCCCTGAACACAGTTCTTCCTCACCACACTGAAAAAAGACTTTTGTCTCAAACTCAGTTCCATAAAGAAGCAAATAAATGTATGGCATAAACCTTAAATTATTCCTTTAATTCACTAGTCACTATTGGTATTAATTGTTTTTAAGTGTAATGCAAAAGAGGTCACAGTTCTTTATTGTTGTCTGATTTCAGATATCTATATATTTTTCCAAGATAAAGTTTTCAGAAGAAGACCTTCTTTGCAGCTCCACCACCTGCTGCCAGGACCTTTTCACTATAGCTCTGGATGTTGCTGCAGACGGATGTTCCCAGACGCTGATTTCCCAGGTGCACTGTAGTGGGCTGTGCCTGGCTGACAGTTAACACACAATGGAAATGTTGGAGTGCTGGTTGTGTGGATTTAACTCACACGGACACATTTTACATTTCGGTTCTTCTGTGTTTGTCCAGCCACGCCAACTGCAACAGAGACATTACAAGCTATCCACAAATGAGGAGGTCAAAGGTCACATACACATTGCAGTCTTTCTGTCACCATGGCATTGGTCTGACATGTTATCGCTGGTCACCTGTCTGTCTGTCCATCTGTCTGTCTGTCAAGCCAGATTACCCATGAGGCCCTGCAGCAAAGTCACAACTTCTTCAAGTCTTTGTCTTATGGCCTCACACTCACACACACTGAATGGCCCGCAGGTCGCGTGTCAGCTCAAGTGGTCACACTGCACATCAAACTGTGATGGCTTTTGTGACTTTACACACCGCAGCAGAGGAGTCTGTGCGCGTCTGTGTGTGTGTGTGAAAGGTAAACACAGTCGGTAGCTCTGCCACTGTGCGGACATTAAGCCTATTTTCCAGCCAGAGGTCAGTGTGAAAAGCGTATTGTTGTGTGAATCGTGGCGTCGCCGAGCGGGCAGTCCCGCCACAGCCGACACCGCCGCCACTTCTTAACCTTCGGGTCTGAACAGTCATCTGCACAATGGTGAGCACAGTGCAGACACTTCCCGTTTTCAGAACCTTACTTTGTGTCGTTTGCTGTGTGAAGCAGCTGCAGAATGCTGTTCAGAAAGTGAATGGCAGTCAGTGACAAAAGGCGAGAATTGATACCATATAGAGTCCGTTTCCATACACACAGTGAGACTGCAGGTTAGACTGACCGCAGTTGTTTAACACCACAACACACTGACAAGCCGGTGGCAGTGGTGGAACTCATGGGACAGTTGAAGTGAGCTCTCCTAGGTCACCAGGTGCCGCAGCGACTCTTCCCAGATCAGTTGTATCGAAAGGCAATCCCACGAGGCTGCCGCTTGCTTAGAGCTCTTTAGTTTAGATTCACAGTAGCAGAGTGAAATGAGCGTGGTCAGTTCAGTGGTACTGTAAGGTGTCATAAGGTCAAAATGACAACATCAACATGCTAGGTTTGGCCACTAGAAATGGACTACAGAAGCATTTTATCAAATTCAAATTCAGAAACCTGCTATCCATACACTGTTTTCCACTGCCTTTTACTCATACAAAAGAGCCTAAAGAGATTAAAAATCATTGATAAGAGATTTCTATGGTGACAACACATTCAGGCTTGGGATTTTGATGAGTAGTCTTTAAAGTATAGTAAAATAGTGAATTGTTGCAGTTTAACCAGTGACATTGTCCTTTTTATATTTCCACTCTTCTACTTTGCCAAACTTTGGAACCTACAGCTCACCTCTGACAGTGTTTTTTTATTTAAGATTCAGTTGTTTTATACTGCTAGCAGCCTGTAATCTAGACACAGATTATACTTTAGATGTCATGCTACTCTCATTATAGCCACAAAGGCTTTGATACAACTTTTTTGTGTATGTTTCACTCCAGTTACTTCAGAGTGTCTGTACAGGTTTTGTATAAAATTATCATCACAACACAATTAAAATTGATGTGACTTGACCAGCTGGGCCATTTCAAAAACAAAAGAAAAAGTGCAAATCCAGGTATTCTCATACAAATAATGAAATAATAAAAATGTTGGAGAGAGAAGCTGGAACCAGACAATGGTACAGTTATATTGGTATCAAAAATTGGTTTCATTTTCATGACTTTTTTTTTTTATTATTAATTTTGTCTAATTTTATTCTCAAAATTAGCAAGATACAAATTTAGCAAACACTGAACTTTGTTGTAATTTTTTAACAGAAGAAAGAATTGGGCCTGAGACAACAACTCTATAAATGGTTTTATGACCCTTATTATGAGTTAATTATTAACTGGTGTGGGCGTACACTCATTGTATATATCTATAATGACTCAACGAGAGAAGCCTGCCTTCTGCTCTCTATCTTTCTTGCATACAGGTTAAAGGTTTTTTTTATACAAACTTTATTGTACAGCTCCCAATTAGAATACAGTTTAAACCCTTTAACTCTACCACTAACTCAAACTGCTGGTGTTTTTGATGTCAGCAAGTTTGTGTAGTCCATGTTAGAATTTTAAACAGCTTTAAAAATTCCCCTTTTATCCATGTAAGCCTTATCATTGTGTTTTGTCCGGGATAAAAAGTTGCCAAAGGACTCTTTAGTAAGTGGATCAAACCACCATCCTTGTCTTTAGTGAATGACCCACTCTGTCTCCTGCTAAACCACAACTGCCCCTTGGGGTGGCATTATTGACTATATCCAGAAATATCTTAACAGTTGTTAGAGTGGCTTGTAATTCATTACAGAGGATTTATCCTGCTGACATTTGTTATCCTGACTTTTCTTGCCAAATGTGGATTGCCTTGAAATTTTGAAGGGATTCATGACAGAAGTTAGCATTTAGCTTCAAACACAGCCTCACAAAGCTGCAGACTGGGTTGTAGAGGCTTACTCTAGAGGACCAAATCAAACTGCTGCATTGCTACTACTACTAAAGTATTTTGTTGCATGCACATATCACTCATTCTCATTCCAAGGCTGTCAAATGCTGCCATTTTGTCAAAGCTGTTAGTGTCTCACAGATATACGCAAGGACTCCTTTTGCATTTGAGCCTTGACACACTCTTCACAGCAATATTGAACACCAAGAGCAAACAGTCCTGTTTGAAAGACTGGCCGCATAAGGAGGTGGTGATGTAAGACTGTCAACCAGGAGACCATGGTTTGTGTACCGTTTGGAAGATTTGTGTGTTGCACTCAGTTTTTATCTGTTTTCACTCTGTATTTGGTTTCGTTTTTACCCGCTATTTACTTTACTTTCACTCATTGTGTTAGGATTAGCAAAAGATCATGGTTTTGGTTAAAAAAATGCTGTTCACAACATGCATGCATGGTTAAAAATAGTGCTTAAGAGTACCCTGTGTTTTTATATGAGTTGGTGGTGAGTCTAGAGGCCTGTGCTATGAAGCAGGATAAGGGACAACAGGTATGAAATCCCTGCATCTCCTGCCATCCCAAATCCCTCTGGAAAATAGTCTCACTCTTCCTGAAAGATCTCTCAGAGCTTGGTTCGTGGATCGTAGGAGGGTCTAAAGTTTTTTAAGAGCATTTAAATTCTTTGTCTTTCCCTGATGAGCATCAGTAAGAAATATAGATTTTTAGAGGCAACTTTGTTCCTCAATTTTTTCCTGTTGGCTGCAAGCAATTTTAAAACTATTTAAATCTAAGCCTAAGCCCATGTCTTAATGACAGAGCATTGATACTCTTAACTCACACATTCAGCATTTTTGCTGACTCTCTTCCTGGCTTCAAATCAGCTAGACTTATATAGTGTTTCTTTTCCAGCTTAAAGCACAAACACATTCATACAGTGCTTTTGATAATACACGACTGTACAGTGCTTTTGCTCTCACACACACTCACACCACTGATTTGGCTACAGCAGCTGGGTCGCTTTCAACCTGTATCATGTGTCTCTCCATATTTTTCTCATTTATAGTTTTATTTTCCTTTGTAAAATCAGTCGCTCTGCTGCAAATAGACCTGCCCGTGTTTCGTTCAGCGCTTGTAGCTAGATTGGGAAACCCTGGGTGGACTTATCGAGTTGATAACCTCCTTCGTGTGACCCTTTAGCCTGATTGCTGATGACAGGATAAGTGAAGCCAGGTAATGGAAAGATCCTGGATATCCTGGGTATGATGAACTTGCTTCTAGGGCGTGGGTGCTTGGCAGTGGATCTGTCTACAGCTACAGGGATTCCCAGAAAAATGTGTTTACCATCTTAGCTGACTTTTCTTGAACTAAGTAGTGAAGTAGTGAATAATATGTTATCATGGTGGGCAGCCCAATAACTGAGTGTTTGGGGTCCATACCTCACAGGTTCAAACACCCTGAGCACCATGTAACTAGTAGTTTGATTCTTGATACCCTTGCTCTCTTTTCCTATAACCCTGCCACTCTCCACTGCGACTATCATGCATAATAAATTTTCCCAAATGAATAATAGCAATAATAATAAATAATGTTTACGGTCAGCCCACATGTTTTCAGCTTGAGAAAAGCAGCATATTTTCAAGCTGCAGAAGCTGGAACCAGAAAGTTGAAAACTGATTACCAGAATCATTGCCAGTAAATTTTTTTCATTATTTGACTAACCGATTTAATGACTACATGCTAAATGCTTCACAATTCTTGTAGGTGACATGCTTGTAAACCATCTGCAGACTGATTTAAAAAAAATTATGTTTAATTTTTTTACTACTTTCAGAGGGAGCCTGGACAAAATACAGTCTGTTTTTGTCAACAACATGCAGCAGCCTAGTCTTAAGTCCTCAGTCAGAAACTCAACACTACTCCTCGATGACACTGGGATTGTTTACCATGGTAACATTTCAGCAGCGTCATAGCAACCTGCTGCTGGTCAAGGCTGGGAGATGATCTGATGGATATTTGACCTTTTTACATCTATGAGCCTGCCTGTCTTCTTCTTCGAAAAATATCAACAAATTGACATAATTTCTTGTTAGACCTTTCCTTTGTGAGAGAAATCATCCATTAATAATACATTAATATGTAACACTGATTTGGGCATTTTTAACACATGGGCATTAATTAGCTCCTATAAGAAAGATGCCTGTATACATCCTCCAAAATAGGTGTAATGTTAAGCCTTTATTTTTCAACATTATGGAAAATCCATTCATTTCTAAATGTATAGACAGCTATCTCTGGATTGCCTTAAAAAAAATAAATAAATAAATAAAAAAGCACATGTCTAGCAGGAGAGATAATAGCCATCTATCATCAAAAGGTCTATCTAAATATATACAGCTCTGGAAAAAAATGAAGAGACCACTGCAAAATGATCAGTTTCTCTGATTTTGTTATTTATAGGTATATGTTTGAGTAAAATGAACATTTTTGTTTTATTCTATAAACTACTGACAATATAACTCCCAAATTACAAATACAAATATTTTCATTTAGAGCATTTATATGCAGAAAATGAAAAATGGTCAAATTACCAAAAAAGGTCCAGTGTTTTCAGACCTCAAATAATGCAAAAAAAAACAAGTTCATA
>VUQI01000694.1:0-18920 GCA_015106735.1 Paratilapia polleni | reverse complement strand
CTGCTCTAAATGCTCAGTTTGAAACTTATTTTCCACTCTTATGCCGAGCTGACATCAGCCCGACACAGATATCCTTATATGGTCATCTAAAGCACAGCTCCAGCTGAGGTGAGGAGACGGGACTTACAAACACTATAAGTACTCAGTTTGTGGAAGCCAACCAAGGAGCAGCCAATCAGAAGTAAATATGCTTTTAAGGTGGGGGGGGCCTTAAAGAGACTGGATTTAAAACTGCTTGTCTGAAAAGAGGATGAGCCGAGGGTTCAGATAAAGGACCAGTATAAAAATAATAGATTGTTTTAAAAAACTGGGAATCATGCAAAGCTACTGAAGAAAAGTCCGACAACGAAAATAAAGAGCTGGAAATTAGCATAGTAGGCCCCCTTGAACAGCTTACAAAGAAGGGTGTATGTATGTTTTGTATAATGAAAACTTACCCAATATTTTCTTGATGTTCCATCAAAATTTCTCTCTTCTCCCCACCTAGAGCACAAATCAGAGATGATTGTGAATTAAAATGCATTAGCATAAAGACATAGCTATGTTGTATTAGAGCTGTAGAAAGTAATTTAAGATTTTAAGACTTGTCATTAATTAGTCTCCCTCAGATATGCTCGGTGAAAAGCAGCTAGGCAGGGTTCAAATGTTTAAAAAAAATAAACTTTGCCCTTGTTAACAACATCCTGACTATTTAAAGCTGGACACCATCTTGTTGCACTTTTACATCATTCCAATCCAAAGAACGCAGAGTTCCCTTCTCGGCCACAGGTCACAAGGAAGAGGAACACCACCTCCGTCTCGTCAGTGCACCAACACAGCACAACATGATTCAAAGCTGACAAATAAACTGAACTTTATCTTTACCTTCTCCTGTGGCCTCAGCTTTGTTCTCAGGAAACCCTGGCAAAGGCCCATAAATTCCCATCATGCCATGCACTTTGGTCTTAGCTTAGCTGCTGCCAACCCCTGTCGTTTCTGCTTGTCATGATCAAAACATGCTCCTAAAGCCAATTCCCATCCTGTTTTTCCACTCCTGGCCTTTCATTTCCCAAGAGACCCCCGGCCCCCAATCGGTTGTTATCTTTTATAAAGTAAAGGAATGCTGGGGAATAGAGTGGACGGCCTCAGACCCTGCCAACTCAGTAGCCTGCCACCACAACACTGGCAAACAGTGCCAGCCTTCTCTCAGCGAGCGACTTTATTAGCCCACTGTTCTCCTGAACGAATTAAAACGTCACATCGAGCAGGAGCAGACACATTAAAAACAGCTGTGTAAATAAAAGAAGCAAACCAGGGTCTAAAATAGACCAGAGAAACAGGATTTGTGTTTGTGAGCATGAACACATATTGTACACACCTGTATATGAGTGTGTGACACCATATGCACGCTTGCAAGCACATTTATTGGTATAGACAGAGCCAGACAGAATCGGACCACCGCTGATCTCTTATCAGTCCTCCAATCAGCTCACTTGCTCGCTTGGGGACAATGATGGGCATACCGTTGTGCCCATGTACCCCGCCCTTACCCAGCGCCCCTCATCCCAGCCCTAACCTCTTCTCCCGGGGATTGATCCCCCTCTCTCTGTCCACAGCAGTCAGGATCAGCACCCCAGACAATGCCCTTTCCACCACAGTGGACCTCAATGCTCTTTCCACAAACTTTCCCAGGCCCTGGGCTTAAAGGAACGCACAGCTATGGGATTTGGCCTATGTAAACATACTGAAGCCTGTGGCTGGCAGGTTGGAGCTCAAAACACTATGCCGTCGCCTCCCCAACCCACCATCACCACCTCCTCTCTCCGCTCCATCCATCCCTAAACCTGTGCTGCAGCCACAGTCACATCCAACCATCCAGAGCAGCCAGGAATCATAGCAGTTGTAGAAGATGGCAAAGAGCAGGCCGCATTCAGCAAAACTGTGAATCCTCATCCTCAGCATCATCTCACACTCTGCACACCTCCACAGTTTACTGACAGTGAGGCTGCAGAGATGTAATTACACTCCAAAGGGTGTGACTCTAACATGAGCATGATGAGCATGTGAACAGCAGACGACGAAGAAAAATGAGAAAAGTGTACTCATATAAAGTATGGGATTTAAACAAACTAAGTATAGGTCAGAGGACTTTTTTTTTTTTTTTAAATCCTACACATGCCTATACATGTCAGAAAAGCAACAGACAGTGAAAGCTGTGTAAATAGTTTGTGTTTTGTCTTTATCAATGGACAATCAGATAAAAGCAAAGAAGCTTCTTCTATCATCTTTTCTGTGTTTGTTTTTGTTTAGTTTACCTTAGTTTTTGGAAACTGGACTGGCATTTATATAGCACTTCTTATGGAACACTCAATGCTGCAGTATGCAATTTATCTATCACACACACACAAACACACACACACACACACACACACACATTGATGGATGCATTGGGGGGCAATTTAGGTTTTATTATCTTGCATAAAGACTGGACCATGCAATTATTGGACAACCCCCTCTCTGAGGGATGGTCAAATGTTAACAAATACACATTCCTCAGCCAACATAACAGACCCACTGCCAGTCAGATGCTCATTTTTCTACTTGTAAAGTGAGACTTGTGAGTGGCAAATATATCATCAAGACAGACGAGTGTCAAAGCCAGCTGGAAGAAGCACAGAGAACAGCCTGTTAAATATTTACAAGTAAAGGGCTGTTTATGCCATTTTACAGGTCAGAACGTCTAAAAAAAAAAAAAAACATAAAAAAGTGTCAGACAACTATCAGTCAGGCTGGAGGTAGTCTAAATGATAAGAAGAGTATTTTGACTTCAATGTTAAGAGGAGAAAAAGAGAGGAAGTGGGACAGTCTGACGGCCAGATGAAGAGTGATGATGGAGACATCACAGAGCTAGAGAAAAGCAAGGTAGAAGGTGGGGGCAGGCTATCCAGGTGTGTCAGCCATCTACCCGCCTGCATATTTGTGGTTGCAAGAGTTACTAGATGGGTGGGGGCTGTCTGGGGCAGATGAAGGAGTGGAGCCAAGGTGTGTCTCCAAGAGCAATAGTCTGGGAGGGACGCTTATTCACAAGTAGACAGTCAGCTGTGTGCAAACACACGTGCAAGTGAAGCTTTGAATCAAACCCAGTACCAAAAGCAACTTCAATTAAAACCTGATTCATCCTTATTAAAAAACTTTTGTAGTGATAGGGCCACTGTTAAGCATGTAGCAACAGTAAAACCAGACACACTTTGGTTAAGGATGTAGAAAAGGTGAACGTTTGTCAGTTTGTCTATCTGGCACAAAAAAAGGCAAAAAATTCATGTTAAGCCCAATAAGGTTTGTATAAACAGCCACATTGTGACTAAGGCTGCTGGTTCACAAAATGGGACAAAAAGACTAAATATTAAATGTTTTGCATTGTTACTGTATTCTGGTAACTTACCCGGTGATCCTGACTGAGTGTGTACCATGTTTGCGGTATTGTGGCGGTTTAGTGAAGCTGACGTCTGTGTGTTTGTAGATCCCAGTCTTATAGACAAAGAAATCCTCATGGACCTCCATTATAGCTGCAAGAACAAACAAGCAAGGAGAATTAGTAGGCGGATATAACCTCCACGAGTGTGTGCAAACACACACACACACACACACAAACATACACATACACATACAATATGACTAGCCATTTCCCAAAGCTGTTAAGCAATTTCACCAAACAAATTCCAATTGTCCCCCTGAGTCACACACACCCAGATATCAGAGTAGGACTGTGTGTGTGCTGCACACCTAAGCTATGTGTGACTTTATTATTCCAGCAACTCTTTATGGATGAAAGAAGAAGAAGGTTTTTTTGAAGCTATATTGGCACTAGATCAAGTGTTCCCTGGCTGAGAACAGTGAGGACCTCCACTCTTATCAGCACACACTCATACAGAGTTGTCTTTCTCAAAGTCTTCTTGCCTGGACTGTTGAACAATAAGCTGGCACATGCTCACATACGTGCACGCACACACTTTGACACGTGACTCTTGTATTTAAGTGTACTTCACAATGGTCCAGATGGGCTCCAGACAGCGAGCTGGGCTAATAAGTCAGATCAGCCCCCAAAAAGCCACGAAGGCCCCTCATTTCTGACCAGGTGGCTGGGGTCAGAGTTAAAACCCCGGTCAAAACCATTAGGATGACAGGGTCAAACATGACATCAGCCTAGGTCAGATACCCAAAATACTTCAAGGTGCGTGTATTGTAATTTGTGAAAAAGTCACACCCATATGGGAGCAATGTTGACAATAAAATACAAGTGCATTTAAGGAGGACACAAAAACAAAAAGGCATCACATTACCTTGCACAGGGCCATTATCCATAATCTCCTTCATAATCTCCTTTTCCTAAGAGAGAAGATAGAGACAAAGGAGACTGAGACAGAGAGAACGATCATTACATGTCAGTGAAATGGAGAGGATGAAAACAACCCCCTGGATGTTAAAAGTCAGATAACAAGATTGAGTTCAGCAGGGCCCCTTGGTCTTAATGCCTGGCTTATTGACTTCACAGGCTATCGAGGTACAGGAACAGCATGATTTTGAAAAGCATTAGCTGTCATTTAGCACTGATGGATGATTGCTGATAAAACCACATGTTGGCTGCTGCTCAGTGGTTGTCTGAATTGGAGAAGATGCACACAGCAGCATGGAGACACAGTACCAGGAATATCACATGATACTAATACATGGTATGAAGAGAGGGCAGGGACACCGGCTTCATGAAGCAGACAAGAAGGATGCACATTGTAAATTTAGATCCATCCACCCAAATAACAATAATCAAATTGAGATATTTTACTCTTTTTACTGTTTACTTCTCACTCTCATGTCAGCTCACAGACGAGGGCTTATCTAACTCACTACTGTGGCTGAGCAAAAAACAGATGACAAGTAGAACCAGTAGAGTCATCTGATAAAAGATAAACACACACAAATCTAATTTCAGACACACCCGTTGGTCTTGAAATGACAGCAGATAATGAGTGTGCATGATGATATCCAAACTGCAGCCTTTAAATTGGTGTAATTCACTCATTGCAATGTTTGTCAAGGCCAACCCTTCTAACTTATCATACTAGATTACTTTATAATTTTACCTTATAATACCTAAAGCTAACTCCTCAGTCCTGAATCCTACCTCCTGAAAGCTGGAAAACATGCAGGTAAACCCTTTGCCCCTGTACATTCTCAAATTCATTCACAGACAAGTCAGGCACACTACTGGCCAGCTAGCTTCAGTGTTGTGGCTAACTGGTGCAGTTGTGTAAATGTGCTTCATGCATCTTTCTTTGCGTGTGTGTTTGTTGTGTTTGTGCAGTGCTTACATTGGATGAGAGCCTGTAGGGTGGTGTGGACTGGTAGATGTCGTTGTGGTAGTTGTGTGTGTTGGGACAGCGCTGGGTGGCTTGCCTCTTCCCCCGTCCAACCGAGCGACTCTGCATCATACAGCGACCCACCTCTGCTGGTGTTTCCTGTGGAGGTCGGTACGGGTAACAGTCTTCCGTCACGACTCTGTTGGGAGGGATGAAAAGATGTAAATCACTTATCATTTATTTACAAGCAATAATAATTATTGCTTGATACAGAGAAGCGCTTACCCTCTACGCCGGAGATACCACCAGGCTCCATCTACGCGTCCTCCAGCACAGCCTCCCTGGTTGCGTGTGTCACAGGAAATAAGATTTTGGGGAGACAGCTGAGGAGTCATGTGACCCATCGACTGGATGGAGATTCTGTCTGATGCCACAGCTGGTGAACAGGACAGAAATAAACATAAAATTTTATTACACAGTTTCACGCTAGAAATCTTGAGAGATTTGAAAGCTGACACTTCAAAGATGTTACTATTATTTAAATGAGTTTTAACTGAAATTTTTGTTACTCAATGTCTTTTGCAAGCTGCTCCATGAGATTACACGCTTGCATACTTCTTACTCATAATTCTCCTTTTATTCTGCATTAACATTTCTACCCCAAGCCCGGAGAAGAGCCTTAGTGACTGAAATGTTGTAACCTCAGAACAAAAGAAACTTGAGAACTAAAGAACCTCTACTTCCTGGTGTGTGTTTGTGTAGGCCACATTTTCAGGATATTTCCCTACATTAGCCCTACAGATGTAATTCTCCTTAGGGCCCACCTGCTGTTGAAAAGGCCCAAGAAGCAGCACAGTTGCCCTGATCCAGCGGTTCATGAATCTTCCCTGGCCATTTTTCTGCTGAGTTGAAATAGGGCGGCAGACTGTCACTCTGAGGATCCATGTTCATCTGAGAGAAGGACAGAATGAGGAAAAGATCAACAGTTTATTCACTCCTGCTTCAAATGATTAAATTTTTTTTTTTTTTTTTGCATAAAGCTTAATCACTTTTACTCTCTCACGGGACAGCAACCCATAAGGAAAACATTAATAGGTGTCAGTAAAAGCAGTTATTATTACGACTGACAGTCCAACATGTCTGACATGAATTTAGAGTAAAACAGAGGAAACAATAATTAAAACAGCCTAACATAAACGTCCAGCAGTGCAGGTTGTTTGAATGTGGTACTGGGCAGTGCAGTGTAAGTGTTTGCCCACAACAGAACACAAACTAAAGGCTGTAAAATACTTGTGGGGAGCTTTGTAATACAAGTTTGGATCATCGGCAGATTACATAAGTCTGCTAATCAACCCTGCAGTAGAAAAAGGATTTCTTCGCAGATGATTAGGACCATTTGGCACACTGTCAATCTCTGACGTTGCAGAATAGACAAGAACCTTTGATCCTAATCCTCTCTGTGAAACCACAAGTCTGTTTGGTTATATTAGTGTTCCAATGTGACCATAAAGTTCTGTTATGGAGTGTTACTGTGTTACTGATACCGTGCATTCACTTGCAGGTAATTCTGAGATGCCAAACATGCTCCATCATTTAATAACCAGCTATGGTTGGATGCTCCCTCCTTATCTCCTGGTAATATGTGATAACAGAGCGTACACTTGCATACAACTGACTTCCCCTCTCTCTCTCTCTCTCTCTCTCACAAAGACTCTGGCTGCCTGTGCTGCATTCCACTGCTTAATAGTGAGGTATTCAGAGCACAGAGGGCCACCTGATACATCACTAAGGAATGTGCTGCTGGTCAGAGATTTGGAATCGTGGAAGGTCAAAGTCCAAAATGCCCCTGACCTGAAGGCATCAAAAATTCTGCAAGAATATGGTGTTACGTATGTGTGTGACATGAGTCTGCAGACACAACAGGAAAGGAGAAAGGGGGAGAGTTTTATGAATGGGCTGTGATCTGATTTGTGGCACAGGTAGGGACATGCTGACAGCGGAAGAAGGAGGGAGAGTTATAAAGTTTCAAGGTGGGGATGGATGTTTGCAGGGCGGAGTGGAGAGGTGTAGATTCAAGAGGAAGTTGGTCTTTATTCTCCAAGCAGCCACCATCCTTTCCATCTTCTCTATGTGATGTTTTGGTTCCGTCTTATGTAATCTTTCTGGGTAAAATGTAAACAAAGACTGAGGAGGCTGAGGTTCCAGACAGAGACGCCATCACATACCAACAGACCACCATAATTAAGTGAAAGAGGTTTTGATCAGCGTTCACTTGTTTGTAATAGGTTTCAAGCATGCAGGATCTTGTAAAAAAAAAAAAAAAGAAAAGGAAAAGTCACAATATGAGTTTAACAGTTCACTTTTTCTTTCCATTCTCACCTGTACCTAAAACTTCCTGCTTTCCCCCCCACATTCCCAGTCACACACCCCCATCCCTGCACTCACACAAATGGGAAACACAGGGTTTTGGACTAATTCAATATATGTTCCAATCCTGTCTAAATTAAAAGATAGTTATTTAAATGCACAGTTGATCAAGCTCCATATATTCCCATTTTAAAAATTAGTGTTTCTATGTAATATTTCAGTGTAAATGTGCATTTGAAAATACAAAAGTAATTAAACAATTTACACAATTCAAGCTTTTCTGTTGCCAAATATTAAAAATATAATTTTTAATTTAAGTATAAATCTCTATTTTACTTTTTTGAAGAGAGAAATTACATAGAGAATGACACCTGGAGACATGGAGTATGTGGTCCAGCCAGCTGGTAATCAAACTCGGTACTCACTGCTCAGGGCAAATGTCCCCATGTGGTATGTGCCCTAACCAACTGGTTATCAAGTCGCTCCATCTTATTATTGAGGAGGAAAATCTGAAAGTATCTAAAACACACTTTTCATCAACCTAAATTTGGATAAAATATTCTCGACCAATGGCAGCTGGGATAGGCTCCAGCTCCGCAGCGACCATGGACAGGCAGCTAAGAAAAAGGATAAATGAATGGATTCTCACCATTGTTACAGCATCAGTGGAAACAGCAGATAAATAATATGTTATGTATGTGTTGTGTTTTCTGTGCTTTTGTGTATTAAAGAGTTTTTTTTAAGTGGAAACCCAGAGTTTAAGAGGTTACACCCACTGGTGACCAGCAATGTGATATTATTCCAGTTCATGTATGGATATCAAGAGCAATTTAGTGAATAATATGAGTATAATCAGTGAAGTTTTGCATCTGAGCCTTTAAAAAGATCAGTCATATATTTGATATGATATTTGATGACGTAATGAAAAAGAGAGTCCTGTACCTGAATCTCATTCATGTTCATGACTGTTCTTGACGGTCTTTGTGTGCCCAGTCGGTAGCGAATGCCTTCATCCAAAGTCATGCCATAGAGCTGACTGTAGTTAGCTGCTTTCCACCTGAAAAAAATATGAAAGAGACAGAAATAAAATGTGTTTTTAACTACAAACATTGTATTCTAAACCTATAAATGCCACTAAGTACATGTCTATATCTATTTGTTTCTTACCCATAGTTTCCTCTGTTGATGGCTTGGATAATGTCAGGCTCAATCAGACAGGCGTTCTGCTCACACTCCCAGCGTCCAGAAGTCCCGCACGTACTACAAGAGAGAGAAAAAGAAAGTAGGGGACATTCAAAGCAACTTTAATGTCTATTTTTAATGCTACAGTCACTGAAGTCTATAGCTGAAACAGAGAGACCATATTAAACACAGACAAGCGAGCAGCGGCTCAGTGGATTTCCCAAATAAGACATTAATTGAGAGAAGAATGTTACCAGCTGGAAAAGACTGGAAAAAATTAGGGAGTGGGATGGTTAAAAATGAAAAGGTTACAGAGAGTATTCAGCCTTTTAAGGCTGCAGAATGCAGCCATTTTTATTTAGCAAAACGCAAGATAAGCGAGTAGGATATTAATGATGACACACAGATGTTTACTTTGGGGATGCTCTGAAAGAGAAAATTTACTTTCTGATGACTCACTGCTGAGGAGTGAGTGTAATACAACACTATAATGGAAGTGCTTTTATAAACAAACACATACACGTGAGCCCTGTCGTTTATCACTTTTAGCTGGCAGTTAGTTTCTAAAGTGGATATTCCAGGCTCCATTGCACAGATAACCCTCTTGTACGTATCCCTCAGTGTGGTTCCTTTCAATGACACCTTATTACCTGTACATACAGGTCCACTACTGGATGCTTTCCATTCGTAAGACATGTTTTAGATTATTATTTTAAACAGAAAAGCAACCGGTGACAACAGTTGTCGAATAAATGAAATGGAGAAAACAACTTCATATTTAAAATGTATGAAATGGAAATGCTTCAGAGAAGTATTGTCAAACAGATTTCAATGGCAAAAACAAAGAGATACACACATGATTCTTGCTTACTTTCTGTTCTTTTAATACTTCAGACAAAAATATCAAGACTAAAAAAATAACATGAACATCAAAATCTGCTTTTCATGATGATTATTTATTTTAAACATTTCAAACAGTACCTCAAACTAATGCCCGTTTTGCACAAACCTAGTGTTAAACATGCTATGACATCTCCATGTACCTGCAGATACTAGCTACTGTACACCTTTGAAATGAAGAGCAAATAACTAGGTTCCTGGGTTGACTGTAATGTTTTAGTTGATGTGCCAACTTAATCTTAAAAACTTCCAGTTTAAAATAATGTACTAAAACTATAAACTGCCTATGCAATTTCAAACAGATGGACACAAACGTACGACATCAGAGGCAGAGCAAAATCCAAATCTTAATTCCAAGCTTGAGGCCATTCACATAAAAACAAAACCAGGAACACACTAGAAGATAAAGGAGCTAAAAATGACTGGAAAGCTTGACTGCTAGGAGCTCAAATACAGTCTGGCAGGGAACAAAGGAAGCACATGAGACAGATGAGCAATTAGTTGATAAGACACAGACAAGGCAGAAAAGTGGCATAAAAAGAAAGTCTAGACATAAAATTAACAGGAGTGAAACAAGGAGATTAATTTAAAAATAAAACAGAAACTCAAAAACATGAAGGAAAAATTAGTGCATGTAAAGTGACTTTATTTCTCTGTTAAACAGTCACATGATCAGCAGCAATGTTGAGAACATTATAAGGATGCAAGCAAACCAATGAGAGGCGTGTTTCCACACAGGTATGTAAAGCTAACTATGCAGCTGACTATACATGAGATGTTTTGCTGCCCAGGACAATCACTAAACACACAAGATGATGAAAAGGTCAAATTCCCCCTTTAGTCACACAGGAACCTACAGACTCTATCAAACTGCACTCTTTCCTGTGGGGCTCCAAGACACATGTGTCATGTTCATGCTACTTACAAAGTTTACACCAGTGAGTTTCTGCTCAGCATCCCACAGGGACCATCTGATGACTTCTGATTGGTCCAAAGTGACAGTGACCTTTCACCTCTTCCTCAAGGCATGTAGCAGCACAGTACCAAAAGGTCAAACTGCAGTACATACACGCAGTAACAGAGCTAAACACACGGGGATAGGCACAACGGGAGATTTATGGAGATGGAGGGACAGAGTGTGATAAAATATGAGGGCTCTGAGGACAGTGGGAAGACATATTTAACATTCCCCGTCACACTCCCTGTTAAAGACCTATTCACCTGAGAGAACATGCATAAACGGCTAGGCAACACCAGGTGTTGTGTCTCACCGTATCTGGTCACTGATGCTGCCAGATCAGTGGCAGCAGAGCCATGTTTGTGTGTGTTTGTGCGTGTGTATGTCTGCAGATATGACGTATCTACACCATCTGAGAAAATAAATAAACCTAGAAAGTCCAAGTTGGCATTGGCTGTTGTCCCATCTGAAATACAAGCCAAGAGAGGAAAGCAGCTGCCAAATCAAATTAGAGATAGCTGCTCCTTTAGACTGCTACCCTAGAGACCGCCTTTGAAAGAAGAGGGCGCAGAGGTTCAGATCATTCGGGACAGATAAGGAGTTATAGGCATGCCAACAGATCAGTAAATAACAGGAATCGGCTAGAAATCCCATTAACACAACAAAAGGCTGATACATATCATAGTATATCTTCACACCAGTGACAGTAAACATTAGCACAGCTTGAATACACCATGCTTAGTCAGTCTGGCCAAGAGCTATTTCAGGCTATAATTGCAGAGCTAGATAAAGTTTATACTGATTGTGACACTAAAGTGCAAATGCAAAAATGCATTACGTGCCAGCTCTTAAACTGGTTATTCATTAGAAATACTTCCTTTTTTGTCAAAATCAGTGAAGAAACATAGGCAGTACAGATAAGGGAATGTAGGGGTGCTGCTAATGAGCGCCTCAGGAGGGAAAAGGGTGAGAGCAGCCTATCGACTCTAAGCGGAAGCCCGGTTCTCCGCCCTGCAGCCTGTTTTCTCAAAGAGTTGGGAGGACACACATTTGGAAAATTAATAAGTGAAGGGAGTGGGAGTAGGAGAAGCGTGAGTGTGTGTGTGTATCCGTCTGAGCCAAAGTTGCGGTGCAAATTTTCAAACTCCTGTGTGTATTGGCTTCACAAGCACATGTGAAAGTATATATACCAAGACTTTTTTGTTTCACAGTGAAAGGGGGGGGTGTCAGCGCATGTATGCTGTTTTTTCGGAAACAGAACACTAGAGGCTATTTTTATCAACCATGCACCATTTGTTTGCTCAACCTCCAGAAGTCTTTCCTTAAGATAAAATGGTAACCCCTACCCTTCATCAGCTTCCATCAACTATATTTCATCCTAACTGCTGTCTTGATTAAAGTCATACTTCAGGCCTGTCAGACTGACACAGCACAGAGCAAAGCAGCCGATTATGTGGAAATCAGTGGGGTCAGTGTGGTTTGCATTAGACATGTTGTGACAAACAACCACAGCATAAACGGAAACTTTAAAGAAGAGCGAATGACACAGATGTGAAAAACCAGCATGGGGGAAAGGTGAGGAATTCAATTTCCGTTCTTCCTGCCTTTGCTCACTTAACCTCCCGATCTACTCCTTCCAGTCTCTTGAGAACTGTTATACAGCTCCTCAACTGCCACTTATATCATGCAGAAAAATGGCAGTCGCTGCACGCAGACTCTCTTCCCCTCAGGGTGCAGAAGATCACTGAGATAAAGATCCTTCGCTGTCACTTAGAGTTAATCCACAACATTCCTTAGGAGCCCCTGACTTCATGTCAGGGTAATAAAGTGAATGAGTAACACAGTGAATTGGAAAAATAATACAACACTGTCAAGGAGATTTACTGAAGAACTCAGTTACAAGGAGTTGTATTACAGTGTCCAGACTCATTACACTGTATTAAAGGAGAGTGGATTTTTATCTGCATCAAAGTAGACCCAGGGCACATCAGAAGCTCAACAGGAAAACTGTTTCGATTACAATTCAATTTGCCAGGTCACTGAAAAGAGGACATGAAAGACACTCTGCTACGACATAGGAGAAAAATTATTAGCATAATGCCTGTTTCAACTGATGCTTCTGCTGTGGAGACAGACCACTAAACTATCACATTTTAGATAAGAACAGAAAACCTTTTAGAATAAAAGATAAACTGTTCAAGACAGTAAGTTTGAAAATTAGAATCTACAGTAAGGTGTTTAGCAGGTGTGGTTCATAGACCTAAGCAAAAGATGAACGTAGCCATCCTGACATCAGCCCTTGTTTTGTGGACTCTGTTTTAAAGCCTTGAAGTGAGAGGGGGGGGGATCATAAGGTCACAACTTGTCAATCACAAGGTAGCCACGCCCTAAAAATACCTTGTTTTATCTTTTATTTTACTCTAAATTGGACCGTAATTTACAAAATAAACAGCATCATGTAGTAAATAAGACATGAAACGGGGGACTGAGAGTATAAACTAATTAGTAAAGTGTTTCCTGAGGTCATAAATCAAAACAGACATCTGCACAACTGGACATCTTTTTGCATCCAGAGGAGTCGCTCCCTGCTGGCCAACAGAAAGAATGCAGCTTTAAGGCACTTTAACATTGGATTCACTTTTTAGACCCAGAGGCTACATCCATGTGCATTTCTTATTGGCATTTTAGCTAGTAGAAGAATAGAAGAAGACAGGTAGAGAGTTTCAACAGGTGTTTGTGAGTGAATAAAGCTCATGTGCGCATAAGGGTCAATGTGCTCTGTGAAAGCTTTTCACTCAGAACATGGATATAAAAATAAATAATGAATATTACTCCACAAAGCCACCAGTGGATTCATAATTACAAACACATGCTGCACACACACACACACACACACACATTTCACAACCCACACAATTTAATTTTAAACTGCAAATCCCCACAGCTCTTAGGAATACCAAGTACTGCACGTCAGAGAGAGATTCAGAGAAATTTGATGTACGAGACATGAACACTTTTTCAGTTGTCATAAAGGCGCATCCATAAAAAAATAACATTTCCCCTCCAAATTAAAAAAATATAATATGGATAGTCTATATAATGTTACATGTTTGTACAGGTAAAAAACGTAAGGGTAAATGTTCAAACTTTAAGATATTCAAGGGGTTAATAAAGGGAAAACTCAGGATTTAAGTGGCTAAAAGAATGGATGGAAAAGGCGGGTTGTACCTACCATAAATTGCAGTTTTCTTTGTATGTTTGCCCTGTAAAGAACCTGTTTCCATTTCTTTCGCAGGTGCCTGAGAAAAGACAAAGAGTGGCAATTTAATAAACATGGGTTTGACGTGGATAAACAACAACGATCCTACCACTAATCTCAGCGACAGCTACAGTAAGTACAGCCTCAAACACGGAGACGCAAATGAGACATGCAGACATGCATACACCACACTCACACTTAATGTTACAAACACACTAACCATATTTATTCACTTGCAACCACAATAAAAATGTTAACAGTAACTAGTCTTTGTGTTTGTCTGCGCAGAATATATACACACTGAATATGTGAGGTCTAAAGAGCTCTGAGCCAGTAATCCACTGTAGGAATGCGGCGTTAGCTTCTTTCCTGCCTTCCCAGGCTTCCTGGGCTCTCGTCATGCTTCAACCAGCTTACGCTCCACTTCACCACCTCTGCTGTGATAGCATGGAAAGCCCCCTGTGACGTCTATAATTAAGCATCAAAGATTTTTTAAATTGGGAATTGCAGCGGTGGCATTAAGTTCACCCTGTATTGTCACAATACCCCCAGAGTGACCCATCTTACTTGACTGTTAAAACTTGGGTGACTTGGTGACAAATTTACAAGCTGATATACAGTGGAAGATGCTGTCAGTGGGGATTTCATGTGGAATTTAAGGCATGATCTGGCTGAGAATTTACAGTGTGAGCAGGCTTTCCCGACCTGTGGTGCGAGGCTCTGAGCTGATAGTGTGATATATGACAGATGCTCTCACAGCTGTCTCACCCACGCTATCATAACTCAAGTTACTGCAGAGCTTCAGCAAGTGGCAGGTTACACATTAACACAGAAGATATGTGTACAGACTGAACGTATGGTAACGGTTACTGTGACACTTTTTCTATTGCACAATTTCAGTGCACAGTGAGTCAAAAACAACAGAGTAGCAATTAAGAGGAAAGACCCATCGTGAAAATGCATCATCCCCTTTTTAAGTGACTTTCCTCCAGGCTGACTGTGTGGTCAAATAAGCACACGCTTGTACGTCGCACCTCGTGAGTCCTCAACCTTATACCCGCAAGAGCCCACATACCTGCATCAACCTCTCTAACTTTATAGTCATGTACCCATTGTCTGGCCACATAGCCCACATTCTTTCTCCTGACCTCCATTCATTCCTCTATCCACCCCTCCTCCCTCTGTCTGGGTTATTAAGAAGCCTACTGTTCCCTACACTGTTTTCAAGTAGTCCTTTGCTTTCACTGGCACATTTTACACCTCTGCACTGACAATGGTGCTATAACTATGAGGGGAGTCCAAATGTAGTCAACTGACCACTTACACAGTTGAATAAAAATGAGTTCAATCTACTCTACTTAGATGTTATATGTAGATTAAAGAGGGGACAGGGAATCAGAGAAGGTAAATATAATTTTTATGTATCCTGAAATGTAGTTTGACTTTTCTGCATTAATAATATGATAAGCATTATATCAATACTATTGTTCACCCTTCACTTCTGAGATTAATCACATACAGAAGAGATCAAATAGACATTAGAAAGATAAAAGGTTTGTGCCCAATGAATGAAACAGTGGTACGATCAAAATGCCAGTTTTGAGAAACACAAAATTTATGGAGCTACTGACTAAGAGTTATTTCTAGCAATGAGTGCCTTATTAGACTTACAGCTGAGACTTGGAGTGAGATTTGTTGTATTTTTTACTGTTCAGAGATAGTCAGTGAGATATTCAGGGCAGAGTCCCTTTCCCCACTGCAGTAACTTAATGCAGTCCCTTAGCTGTCATGCTGCTTTCCATTGTGGCCCAGCATGGAGCTTGTCAGTAGGGTTTCCCACTGTCTCTCTGACTGAGTCCACACACACGCGCACACACACACATACATGGCTGCAAAACTTACTGATGCACACAAATAAACACATTTGCACCTTTACATACCAATGAAAGGCGGCTGCACACCAAGACACTGACTCCAGAAGTCGGGGCAGCAGTCGGACACAGTGCGGTTGCAGAATAGGTCACAGTAGCAGATCGTGTCCAGGTATGGCACAGTGCACAGGTCATCTCTGCCAGGACAGCAGCCTCCTCTTCTCTGGCAGTAGGAGCCAAATGGGTCCCTGATGCCGCCAACATGGAGTGGACTGGCAAGCTCCCTCTTGGTCCTCCTGGATAGGATTCTGTCTGCAGTGCCTTCTCCCACCACCAGGAGCAGCATGGCCACAGTGAACAGGATGAGCTTCATGATAAAACTGTGAAAGGAAGGGGGCAGGAAATACGATTTAAAGGCAATGTTATCTAAGGCATATCTTTGTGTAATGCTTATTGTTGACAATAAATAAAATAACAGTAAACAGTTATAGGCCTGCGATGACCTGCTTTTCTCAAGAAGACACACTTAAAATACTTCACTCTGAGGGGGAAGAGGTTACAGTGTGAGCAGAGTAATTGGGGTATGACTGCTGCCAACACAACGTCCACCTCCTGCAGTGTAATTCACATAAACACTGATGTGCACACACACACACACACACACACACACACAGAAGACAAGTTTAAAAAGAGTTGGCAGCACATGGTCCAAATAGAAACCCATGTGATCCTTGGAGATCATCTACTTATTTCCCCAACTTTCCTTTTAAACAGCCAAGACAAACGGCAGCTAAATATGAAAATACACTCAGTTAGATTGTGATGGAAAACAACGACTGACTGGCAGAAAGACGGAGTGCATTTAACGTGTTGAATGGTGTTGATGGGCAGGTTCTCTGGCCTGTGTATATGCATATGTAACACCCTCAATGCCCACATTTAGTGTGTGTTTGTCTCCACTCACAGTCTTAGGATTATTAAAAGGTCAAACAATCCTCTGTATTGTTTTTTGTTTGTGTGCATTGGTCTCAGGTCACTGGATGGGGGAGTCTCTGCAGGGTCGGCCCAAGAGGAGGGTTTGCCCCTCTCTTACATAAATAGCATCATTAATTATCCAATCAGATCTCTGGGCACAATGCCCTCTGCACATAAAGCGCAGCTCCGGAAAAGGTCTTTGCTGTGCTGTTTTCCGCATGACTGCGCCTTCAGTTGGTACACACACACACACACACACACACACCCCACACTCACATCCACACATTAGCATATGGCAGCATGGGATAGGCAGGTCTTGTCTTTTACACAAGTGTTTTGTTGCGGCAGACTTTGAGCAGCAGTGCAGTAAAACACCCACCAGTCTGCTCATCATGCTGTCGAGGCCTTTAGGTCAAGCTGTCAGTGAAAAAAAAAAAAAAACTTAAGTAAAGGTCATAACGCTGTTGCCTTCAGAGCCTCATCTTTAGCTTCTCTACACAGAGCAGCTTTGTTCTTGTGAAGTAATTAACAGCACAAATCACATTAGATTGCTAAGATTTAGGGAAATATTTGTTTTTGTTCAGTTCTCTGCTGAAGTGAGACAGTATTAATTGATTTAGACCGTATTACTGGAGGAATTATCCTGTTAAAACTCAATATTTCGATAATATGATCCTGAGCAAAAGATATTAGAGCTTCCAGTAATGTCACAGATGCTGCCATATGGCCCATCAGTGCTCCAGACAGCTGTAGCCAAGCTACTGATCCCCCGCTGCAGCTACAGGACACATGAACCCTCTGCACAAGTTACCCGCTCACTCACTAACACAGACACACACACACAGTGTCACAGCTTCAGGACCACAGTCTCCACATAAACTTGAGCTCATGAAGCTGAGCACCATTTCATTCCACAGCAGCACTTTCTTTTCCCCAAATGGCAACAATATAGAAAAATGTACAAAAAACAAATTTTAAATATTTTTCATTTTAGTGCTTCAGTGCTGTGGGAACCAGAAATTAAAACCCCATTCTCATCCACTGACTTTGGGTGGAAGTAACCCCCAAATATAGATCTCAAAACCTTATCAGCAAAGAAGCAAAACACCTATAGACAGTACTAAATAAGTGACAAATCTTGTGTTGTAATTAAGTTGAACCAAACTTTCTTCTGCTTACACATGTGACTCTTTCACTTTCCTTCCCAAGGCTGAACTTTGACACATTGTTGCAGCACTCAGCAGATAATTCATTCTTCAGTGTATCTCTATAAAAGCCCTTTCAACTCCATTTCCCTGTGTGTCACACAGTCCCTGACCATCTCTGCTCAGCTCTGTTTGCAAAAAAAAAAAAAAAAAGAAAAGACAAAAAGACAAAACAAAACACCAGGTTAGATGGGGGGTGGGGTTGGACCATTTATAATACCTTACAGGTGTCCAGTGAGGACTGCACCACAACAGGTGAGTGAAGAGATTACTGGTGTCTGCGTATTATCAGTCTCATTGTAAGAAGCAGCCACTCCACTAATGAACCCAATAACCTTTTATAAAAAAAAAAAATTCACCAGTCTTCCACTCACATTCCTGAACCTATTAATGACATCTCTAATATTGTTCCCTACACGCCCCGAAGGTAAATATGTCGTAACAGCAAAGGCTTGACTAACTAATGCTTTGCAATAAATCTAAGTAATTATGCAGAGAACGACAGTAAATGTGGAAGGTGATGATAATACTCCAAAAGAGAGCTTAAAAGTTTCCTCTTATTCAGAAAGTAACTTGATAACAGTATAAGCCACGTTGTGAGGCTCAGGCTGCACCTGCCCGGGGTTTAACAGAGGGCTGCTGTTGAAAAGTGAAGAGAAACAGAAACTGTTGTTACCTTGAGTTGAGAGACAAATCCCGGTTTTGTAATCCAATAAGAAACTGTAGCTTTTTGTTGGTGCGTTGCTCAGGAAGTCACTCACAGGTAGAGAGAGTTTGGGTAAAAGGTCAGTCTCCTCTCTTCTGTTCCTCACTCTCTCACAGGCTCTGCTCTGTCAGACTCGGTCTTCTCTATATACAGGCAGCAAGAAA
>VUQI01000690.1:0-18430 GCA_015106735.1 Paratilapia polleni | reverse complement strand
AATGGAGGTTTTTTTTTTTTTTTTTTTTTTTTTTGTGAGAGCACAATTCTGAAATAAGATCTGAATATTCATTGCGTCTAACACTTATTATTCCACCGGCGTGTTTAGCCCACGCGTTCAGGGGGGCGGTAAGAAATTACAGATCTGCCCCACATATTTAAATTCATAGACAGAGGTGCCAGCAAGTCTAGCACGGTCTGGCTCAGGTGAATGTTTGTCGATTTAGGATCTCAGGTTTAGCTGTGTATGATTCGTGTGCACACTGTTGGCAATATTTCATGTTTGTCTATGTTCATTTGGTTTTGAGGCATTAATTTGACCAATTAAAAAAAAAAAGACCTTAGTGGATCACTTCTTTTGTATCTGAGCTGCCTGGTTATGTCCATTAGAAGGGATCACTCAGAAAATCTGTCATCTTCATACTCACATTAGTCAATGGAAAAATAAAAACGCAACAGGAGCAGCAGAACACGATTAAATCGCCATATCTGTCATCTTTGGAGGGAAGATGGATGTGTGGATTACCTCTGGGGAATGAAGGCCTGTGACCCCTCAGGGGTTTTCCTTTCGGAGTCGGAGCATCCTCAGTCGGCCCCAGGAGGGCCTTCAAATTGGCTCTTGCTGCCAGCTAAGATTGATCGGAGGGATACAAATGGCCGCCGTGTAATTGTTTAACGGAGACGCAACACATTAGGCCAACAGGATGACACAACCTTGGGTTAATCTATTTACCAAGAGATGTCTGCAATCCCATCCCTCTCCATCTCAGACGACCCCCACCATTCGCAAACCTTCTGCCTCCCCCCTACTCCTGCCGCTTCCTCACCCCGCTGAAACTCAATCCCTGGCTGGTGCTTGAATTCCAGGCCCCGTTTGAACTCAATCCCCAGCTAAAAGCTGGGTTTTGTTAGCATTAGCTTGATGGCTAGGCTCCCTGGAGCCTCCAGTCAAAGTGATGAGAATGTATATAATGTCATAGATAATCCAATCATAATCGGTGGACTGTGAACCCCTCATTAATCATCCCCACTGTAATTTTTTAAAAGGCAGATGGTCTGGAACGAGTAAGGTTACAGTAATCAGTGAGGGGCAGAGGTCAAAGATCCACATCTTGTGAGTAGATGCCATAAAGAACTGTTACCTGGGCGTTAGTGGGAATGTTTTTCTATGTTGTGCTTTCTTCTGGCTCTATGAGTGAGGTTGTTTGGTGGTGAGGAGCACCTCTGTAAACGTTGGAGTATTTTTAACCCTCTGTGGTCTAAGTATCCTGAATCCTAACCCTGTGCTATCAGAATACGTGATCTTTGGATTTTGAAAATTCAAATTGTTTGCTTGGCAGTCAGGGCACAAAAAAATCAAACATTCTATGTGACAGACATCAAAAAGTATTTATGTTTTTTTCCAAAAGATATTTTTCATTTATTTCTTTCTACTTCTCATCATTGCTTATGATTTCACCGGGTTTACCTCCAACAGGAACTTTGTTGATGGTAGATCCATCCTCTTTTGTCTCGGGTTGTATGTTTATCTGTGTACCTTTTTAGTCTATCTGCTTATGACTCCACTGCCATATCTCCTAAAATTCAGTCCTTACATGAGTTTTTCCTCTGTTTACAACCCTATCTCTCCTACGCCTATGGATTTCTCTTTGTAAACTTGAGAGTGTGTATGACCCAATTTACGTGTTGTCACACTCCCTGGAGATAGAAGTTTGATTTGTGCAGCGGTGACGCACTGGAGGGAGGGGGCGAGTGTAAGCCATTATCTGGGCTTTAACCTTCACGTGTTAAAGGCGTCTGAACACAGATAGCGCGGCTTCTTGAAATATGGCCTCATTATCAGCTGCCGCAGAAAAGGCTTGAGATAAGATCGCACTCTGGAGCTCTAATGAAAACCAATTGATTTGCTCTCTTAAAGACCAAAAAAATGCAAAGGTGTTGAGCTCAATATATTTTATTCATATACTTTGTAGTTAGGAAACGTGTCTGAGATGCGAGTGTCAGGGGAGAGCTTGTATCAGTTTTATAGATGCCAACCATTAGTTTACGCTCGAGCTCTGGCAAATCAGCTGCATGGCCATATGGTTTTGTAACTCCCCTGATTTTGAATGGAAGCCAAGTTCAAAGACAAATGGAAGTGATTGCCTTGTGGCCTGTTTGACTTTCTCAGCAGGCGCAAAGAGTGTGGGATTTAGGAGAGCAGCACAGAACACACTCAGTGTCTCCAAGGGTGAAAACAACATGGAGAACTGGGAGAAAGCAGCATGCTAAACATTTTTTTTTTTCTTCTGTTCCTCTTTCTTTGATCATCTCACCAGCTCCCTCCTCAGTGACTTCCATCCAGGCCAAGGATATCACAAGACACACTATCTCACTGGCCTGGCAGCCACCAGAAAAAGCCAACGGGGTCATCCTGGAGTATGAAGTCAAGTACTACGAGAAGGTGAGGAGTGCGGTGGGAGATTTTTTTTTTTTTCCTGCTGAACTGTATTGCAAAAGCAGCCTTTGAATCAGTGGTATTGTCTTTTTTTCTGCCCTTTGTCAGGACCAGAATGAAAGAAGCTACCGCATCATAAAAACGTCATCAAGGAGCACCGACATCAAGGGCCTCACCCCCCTCACCTCCTATGTGTTCCATGTGCGAGCTCGCACGGCAGCCGGCTACGGAGAATTCAGCGGCCCATTTGAGTTCATGACCAACTCAGGTGAGTTCAGCCACACCACCTCTGCTCAGCTGAGCCTGGTGATGTGAGCGTGCTGCAGAGCCAGAGAGGCTCGATCCCGGCTCTGTTTCTGAAAAATCCTGCAATGATAGCATCTCTTCCAAGTTTGTCTCTTTCATTGGAGAGTCATTAATCAAAATTGCTGTCATCTATAAAAGATAAATGATATTGTCCTCCGGCACCTGACTGGCAACTCGAGTAGCTTCCATTATTCAAGTCTGAGTATCAGTCTCTGTAGATGTGCCAGTTAATGTTTAAACTGTATGAATCTTTGAAGAATGACACCATTTGTGAATTTTTTAGTTAGAAGCTGCTGATAGATACTTTTTGTTGCTTGCCAGAACTCTTTAATTGAATCAGTTTAAAGCCAAAATATATATATTAATTTCTCTGCCAGAGTCTAAGGCACAAAAACACTGTGATAAGTGCACTAACAGCACCTGTGTAGGTGGACTCTGATCAGAGTTTCAGATTAGCCTCTCAAACCCCCACTAACCCACTAGTGGGTCAGTTACTACAGTGATATAGAGTGCAGCCAAAACTTGTTCAAACCCCAAGAAGTTTATTTGAAATTCTAGTGGAGATCCCACAGTTTCCAAAGATTTCCATTTGATACAACTGAGTAGCTACAAAAAAACCCCCCAAAAAAACAAGAACAGAGAGTCTTGGGACGAGCTATTACAAAATAAATCCAATACTGTACGACAGAGTGGAATAACATGACCTTAAAGCGCCTTTGAGGGGAAATGAATGGGGAAAACGATCTATTAAGTAAATGGAATTCTGGTTTTTCAGGGAGAAATTTACAAAAACAAGCTTCACCCAAGGTGCGCACATCCATGTGTATATTCATGTGTGAGAAAGGAGGTGCACCCAGGCTTTCTTAAATAAATTAAAGCATACTAATACATACATACTTTGTGACGATAAATAACTGAGCAATAATCAGCAGCCTCTCCAGACTGATACTCATCACACTCATTGGATGCTACCTCACTCATCTTGAACTGCAGCTGGTGACTGTACTCCTTGCTCTGATCCGCAGCCTCAGGGAGCTCGACAGACCGGCACGTAAACCAGTCGTCCACCTGCTGCAGGTTCTAGAAATAAAGGGAACGTCTTTGATGGGACTTTCAAAATAAGAGTGGTCCACAGAAGAAAAATGAAAATTTAAAGAAAATGCTAAAATGAACCGCAAAACAGTTGTATATACCTATACAACTCATGTATATATTTAAAAAATATATATATATACCTGAGTGGCCCCTAAGTAAAGTTTTCGGGTGGTAAACACTGTCGTCACTCCAATAATAATGTGTGATCTATTAAATCTAATCTCAACTGTCGACATTTTCTTAGGGGTCAGCTTTTGTCCAGTGAATATATTTCCACATAATGCTTCCTGTTAGTTATGACACAGAGGGTTATAGAGATCCACTAGAAGCCCAGGTGTCCCTTTTGTAATGTAGATAGAGACAGCAACGCATGATAATGACACGGTCAAGCACACATCCTAATGGGCTGTCATTGTCTCCCAGTGAAGCATGTGAAACAGTGGACTTTATGATCAGAATTGTAAAATGGAGGGAGAGGGAACAAACACTGCGGGGACAGAGGAAAGGAGGCACGGGGAGGAAGTGGGAGGGAGATCAGTTACTTTGACAAACACAGAATGTATGCAGGCTCTTTTATGTGCAGCGACTCCATCGAGCGTGATGGCGTTGACTTTGCTTTTTTGTCTCTCTCTCCAACCCTTTCTCTTTTCTTTCCACAGTCCCAGCTCCCATTATCGGTGACGGGGCCAACTCCACGGTGTTGCTGGTGTCAGTGGTGGGCAGCGTGGTCCTCCTCATCATCCTCATCAGTGCTTTCGTCATCAGCCGACGGTGAGCTCCCCCCCCCCAGTGCCTTCTGCTTTCCGTCTCTCTCTCTTGGCACACAGATGAGGGATGTCTTGCTTAGTGCCGGGAAAAGTAGCTGTCAGGAAATGGAAGTCACTCAAAAGAACACACACACAAACACACACACACAGCCAGACAGCTAGTGAAACTCGCTCACGTCGGATGAGTGATGCCTCGCCACACCGGAGACGTGATTGACAACTCCGACAGCTGAAGAGATGCAATCAGCGACCCCTCGCTCCCTGTCCTCTGCGTCCATCCCTGCTCCTCACATACCCCCACCCGCCCCATCCCTCTCCCACTATCTCTCAGCTAGTGGCTATAATCCTGCCCGCTAGTTATTTTCTCCTGCTGCACCTTGCTGACCGCCGCGAAGAGAATGAGAGAGAGAGGGAGAGCGACGGGAGGGTGGACAATGAGATAAGCGGGAAAAGTAGGAGATGGAATACAGAGAGGGTGAGACAGAGAGGCATCAGGTGGATTTGCAGTGACCCAATCTCAGGGTGTTAACCAGCGAGCAGGACAAAGCACTGTCACACAGATGGGATTACATGCAGATGGGGCTGCCTCACCTCAGGGTGTTAACCACACTCACTCTCTGCATGTGTGTGCCTGTGTGTGTGTGTGTGTGTGTGTGTATATGTGTTAAGGGTGTAAGTGTATATATCCTCTAAAGAAAAAAAAAAGTTTTGGATGTGTGGAGTGGCAGTAGAGGAAGGGGGGTGTTAATGGCTTCTGTGTTGATTCCCGAATCAACCAAATCACTGTTTGCATGTGTGTATTGGTGCTGAGAATGATAGGGAGTGAAGGGGGCTGTTGATTGTGTGTGTATGTGTGCTCTCTTTTCCATGTGATTGCCTCTCTCTGCAGCCAAGCAGGTGGTTGTCTCAGCCTTTTTTATATGCATGTGACGGCCACTGTCATTGTGCTGCCGCGTTCATCCTGTGATTGTGGGGAGGGACTGTAATCACGTAGCCGTTTACCATCATTACACAGCCGTAGAAGAGGACAATGTCTCGCACATCTGGTCATTTCCACCACTGACCTAACACGTCAATATAAGCACAGGTGTCAGGCAGCCCGAGGGATTCGCAGGGATTTAAGTGCATCTTCTCTAGAATTGATTTATGGCTTTTATACTCGTCTAGCCTCGCTGCTCCATGTTGTTGTTATATGCTCAGTGCCCTTCAGAAACCTTCAACACTGGAAGATATCTCACTTGACTTTGATATAAAATTTACCAAAGTAAAACTATTATCAATAAACATCTTAAGTAACAGATACATCTTTGTATTATTATTACTGTTGCATTAACATGCTTGATCATGGAGCTGGTGAAGGTGGAACTGATTGTATACAGTTTGTGTATTTAATTCATAAATATACATCATATTTTCTAAAGCAATCATATAATTTTTGTGTAACAACATAGTCAACATACTTATCTTGGACAATTGGCATACTTGAATGTTTTTTGTGACTTCAGCATAGCACCAAATATTTAACATTCATGGTAACACAGGCTGAATTTGATGAGCATATTTCATCTTAAAGGGTACCAAATATATTTTTGCTTTATATACTGTTACAATGGTGGATGCTCATGTTTAAAAATGGCCAAAGTCTCAAATATACAAGGTCAACAAATGTAAAAAGTAATCCATATGTGTAACGTGAACCAAAAGTTCAGGCTTTGGTTTCCAGCATTTTTTTTCCTACTCTTGTGCCAAGCTGAAGTCACCATGTCACCTTGCAAGGATTTCTATTATTGGTCATCTTGAACTATTTGTTTAAAGGGAACATACGCTCATTTTAGCTCAATTATTCTAAGCACTGTGGATCTGAATGTACCTGAAATGTGGAGGCAGAGCTAACAAGTAAAGTGTTCGGTTTGAGGAAGCTAGGCAAGAAGAAATAGAAGAGACAGAAACTAAAATAACTTTTTTTCATGATGAAAAAAACAAGGATAGATCAGCACTGGGAATACTTATAAACACTAGCTAGCAGGCTAACACCTAGCTAGCAGGCTAGCTTTTTCTACCTGTTTCCAGTCTTCATGCTAAGCTAAGCTAACTGTCCCTGGGGCTGAATATTTAGTATACAGATATTCATGTGGTGTCCATCTTCAAAGAAAGAAAACAAATGAGCAGTTCCCAAAAGGTTTAACTATTTTTAAAGCTTTTCTCATAACATGATATGTTAAAAAACTGTTCTTTAACATTATCAAAAAGAATGTCCACATCTTACATGTAATTAGTGCTTGTGTTGTTGTATTGTATCTATCTATCTATCTATATTCTGACCTCTAACTTGCTGTAACTAGATTTGAAGCTTGATTACATACTGTGACTGACCGTCCTGCTTTCTTTGCCCCCAGAAGGAGTAAGTACAGCAAAGCCAAGCAGGACTCTGACGAAGAGAAGCACTTACATCAAGGTAACTTATAGTTAGCACTCCACCTACACTCTCTATACTTCTCTATAATTGCAAAACATTAGCGCTGTCAGGTGTGCTCATTGCATGCACTCTAAACCACAAATGAAGCCCATAAAATCAGAAGAAAAACAAACTGTTTTGAAGTTAATGTACTTGCAACCCAACGTGCTCCAAACGCCTCATTATCAAGTCATCAGCATTGTTATTTGCATGCCACAAAAATTTCAAGTTAATGAGCTCCATCTTCATCGGAGTCAGCCATAGTGACATGAAAAGCACTGGAGTCAGTGTGTGAAGTGAGGTATGGAGAGAAGAAAGGAGGAGGAGAGGATCCATAGAGGAAGGCGGTGTAGCCTGCAGCACGATGGAAATAAAGAACAGATGGAGAGTAGTAGCCGGAATGAATTAAACTTCGCTTTTTTTAACTTCCTTCTTTCCTTGCTTCCTTTTTTGCAAACTTCTTTTCCCAGGAGTGAGGATATACGTTGACCCCTTTACCTATGAGGACCCCAACCAAGCCGTCCGCGAGTTTGCCAAAGAGATCGATGCCTCCTGTATCAAGATTGAGAAAGTGATTGGTATTGGTGAGGAGAAGTGTTTTTTCTCCATTATTTCATAATGGAGCCATTTAAATCCATGTTTTTAAATGCCTGCCTAGTGGAATAAGATGATATTCTACATTTGTTTCATGCAAATACTGTGCTACTAGAATACCTTTCTCTGTGATTTATATTTGTGTGTGGCCTTCATGTGGCCTCCTTGACAATACAGTCCCTTGTTTTCCCGGGCATTAACATTTGGTCTGGCTCTAGAGAGGTCAGCAAGTTTAAAAAAAAAGATCAACAGTGGCTAAATATGTTGTCCATGCTATTTCTTGGGCCAGAGAAAAGTCATCCAATGACAAAATAATAAAGAGAAAGAATCAATATCCATTTCCCCCTCTCTCTGCTCCATTGGATAATGGGAGGAGGGGGAGTAAAGGATTAGAGACCCTGATCAATGTTTAAAGTGGAACCTTTCTAACCTACATACACACACACACAAACACGCATGCAGGTAACCACCCTTTTTGATTTGATTTATAGTCTGTGGATTAGAGTGCTTGTGTATCAACGCTCCACATTTTCAACAGTGTGTTTTGTTTTTTTGTTTTTTTGTTTTTTGTTTCAGGGGAGTTTGGCGAGGTGTGCAGTGGCCGCCTAAAGATGCCGGGCAAGAGGGAGATCTGTGTGGCCATAAAGACTCTGAAGGCCGGCTATACCGACAAGCAGAGGAGGGACTTCCTGTCCGAGGCCAGCATCATGGGCCAGTTCGACCACCCCAACATCATTCACCTGGAGGGCGTGGTCACCAAATGTATGTCAAGCATGGGATTTGGGTTCGTTTTACAGAGATGTGTCTCAAATGAGGGAGGGAAAGTGTTTTGAGGAAGTGAAATTGCTCCAGGAAATTGCAATAATGCTCAGCTCACACACATAATTACTATTATATTCTAAAGGGCAGTCATTTCTGCTGTATCCCTCAAAAAATGTAACAATAAATCATTACAAACTGCAGTTCTTGGTGACTTTGGGGGAAGGTGAGCATAGGGACAAACTAGTCTTCGCTCGCCAAAGACGCGTGTTTGTGTGCTAGTGTTTATCTTAATGCTCCTGTACAAACATTATCCAAATATTTCCAGTATTTATGGATAAATGCTTGTGTTTGAGCATTGTCCGGGTATCCCATCCTGGCTATCCCCAGGTGGGTTTTTGTCCAGATGGAAGGGGTCCGGCATTGCTGGGGTGGGGGAGGTTGTTGCAGAGGTAGTTGGGCAGTTGGGAGGGGGGTCTAATGGGTCTAGGAACAGGCCCTGTAGCGCGGCACCAGACTCATTAATCATGGTGTCAGCTGTAAATGTGTTTGGGGTTAGGGAGTGATACCCTATCCCTCCTTTATCTGCTGCTGCATGGCCACAAAACACCGACCAAATCTCCCTCCTTCTGCCCTTGGCGCTCTCTGTTTCTACCCCCACTTTTACACCTTCCCCCGATGTTATTTGTTCGGCTATAGGTATGTGTGTGTGTGTGTGGATGTCTTGTCAGCACATGCCGACATCCGGTGCCTTTGATTGCATACATGTGTTCCCGAGTGTTACCATATAGCCTCGGCTGGGTTTGGATGGATGAAGTGCCTTAATGTGTCGTGATACAGCTCAGCCCTATCTGTGCTAGATAAAACTGTCGTTCTCACTGTTGTATACACTGGTTTTACACACACACACACTCTCAGATAGATATATATATACACACAAACACTTAGCCCAGCCGGAGCTGAAAGTGAACAGCAGCACAGGCAGAATTGCTTATCACCTATCACACCTCACACTGTGGGGAATGACCTCTCAGACCTCGCAGCGATGGAGCGAGAAAGACAGAGAAAAAGGCGGACAGATGGACAGATGGAGGAAGGAAGAGAAACCAGAGACAAGCGGCTGCCAGGGAAGGTGCAAATAGAGATGCCGGAGAGGAAGCGACAGGGAGACGGTTAGGAGCTGATGGATGAGAGGACAGACAGAACAACAGAGAGAGAAAGCAGAGGGTGTTGGAGCTACTCAACCGGAGGCTGAAAACACAAAGAGACGGGGAGAGATGAGGGAGAAGCAGATGAGCAACGCAGCAGTGACAAGAGCTGGCATGAAAGGATGGCGAGCCAAAGCAAGAAGGGCGTCCGATAACTCCCGCTCCACCTCCTTCCACTCTTACTTTAGAGAGCTTGACACAAGGTTTGGGCAAATTAGTCCTTCACACTTGAGTGTGTCAGTGGAATCTATTAAAAATCCATTATTTGAATTGCGCCCTGCTCTCCATTACAATCAAGTTAAAAGGAATTCTCAATCTGGCCTCAGTTTGCTGGCATGTCCAACAGAGCCAATTAAGGCTTATTAATTATGGAGGAACCCCAAATAGGCACTAAAATACATAAATGTGCAAAAATCTCTCACTGAAGACTGCTGGCTGTAGTCCACCATCTTGAAGCCTATATTTAATGTTTCTATCATGTTGGTGTGTAATTAAAATCCAGCATCCATTAAAGCTTGAAATCAGACGTGATATGTTTAATGGGTGATTTACATAAAGTAAGAGCGTGCTAATTTAAAAAAGATCTGCTTTTAAAACCCAGATCTTTGTTCTCTGCAAATGCCAGGGCCTCAAGAGGACATTTGCCCAATGTTCCCCCAATATTGTCCCCCTGTTGCGTTTTTTTCCCCCACCATCTCCCCAGTTTTGTTGGCAGGTGATAATCGGCCCACTGGTGGGGCCCTCGCCCGGAGTTCATTGCCAAAGGCGGCAGGGCGTATTCAGTAAACAAGGAATTAGCATGCAAATGGGCTAGAAGGAAAAGGGCGGGGCTGGGAAGGCGAGAGTTTAAGGTCGCAGGTCAGACGCTCCTCAGGCTTGATTGCAGAGCTGTCAATCACTGGCGGCCCTGGGGCAGGGGCGCGCAACAAAGGGAACAAAGATGGCTGACAAAGAAGGCCCCCGCTCTCCCCCAACTTTAGCTGCACTTCCTCTTTTTAGGGCATCGCCGGAGTGCCCCGTAATTAATGGAGTGCCAATCACACGGCGGGTAAGGCGGTGACTGACGGCCTCTTGGCATGGCGAGAGGTCTGCAGTGGAGTGGAGGAACTTCACCTTCTCAGCTGGCTCGCTGCAGCTCTCGGCATTCTGCTGGAGCACACGAGAGGTTTCATACAACCTCCCCTCAAGGCAGGGGCTTTAAGTCAGCAGTTTTCTATAAAGCAGTAAGCTTTTAAGTCCACCTTAACTGTGCCACTCGAAATGGAACACAAAGAACAACGCTGTCCTAGGAGGAATTTGTGGCAGCACTTTTCAGCATGTGTTGTTGCCATGGCTGGTTAGGCACCAGCTTGCTGCCGTTTTGGGACAAAAACAAGCGGGCTGCCCTTCCTTTCCCTTTTTCATCTCTCTCTCTCTCTCTCTCTTCTCCTCTGCTATCCCCCCTCATCCTAAGAGACAAAGACAGACAGACAGAGACCCACCAGGGAATGTCCACCCTCCCCGCCGCCTGCCCCGGCTCAGATAAAGACACAGACGCTCCCCCAAGAGAGACAGAGAGGGGACAGCAGAGGGATGGGGTGAAAAAGGCCAGAGAGGAGTGGCAGGGTTCAGGGGAGGAAAAGCGAGAGAGAGAATGAGCAAGGGAGGGGAAGAAAGAGAGCAACAGAAATGAGCTAGCAGGAGAGTGACAGATGCGTCGAAAGTTGGCAGAGGAGAAAGAGGGCAAAGGGACATTGAGTGACAGAAATAGCAAGTTAGAGGGATTCTGGGTGGGTGACTGTGATGAGACTTTGGATAATGCGCCCAGAGTCAGATCATATTTGCATAAACACAAGATGGTGTGTGTGTATATGTGTGTGTGGTGTTTTGTTTCAGTGGAGATGCCTTTGCATGTGCAGGGAAAGAAGGGGGACGTCAGGGCAACCGTAACACTCAGCTAATTAAATCACTACGGGACGGAGATGGATGGCCTCACACACTCACACACACACACATTTTCCCTTGAGAAACCCCTCCTGCTGTGTCGAGTTGTGATGTGCATCGTTTACCTCTATAATCATCTGCCTTTCATTCTCTCACTCTTATCCCCCCCTCTCTGTCTAGGTAAACCAGTGATGATTATCACAGAGTACATGGAAAACGGATCGCTGGATGCGTTTCTGAGGGTCAGTCATGCGTTTCTGTCTGCGCACATGTGGGCATGTGTGTTTGTATGCTGATGCTGATCCCATCTTATCTCTGTAATGTCATCCGCCAAAATTACAAGCGTCGGTTCACAAATGTTCGACCCTTGATCGGCTCGCTTTTCTTCTGACAGATTGGAGCAGGTTTAACTTTGTGTTTCACAGGGTCACAGCACTACATATCTTAGCGATGCTTAGCAAGTTTATTCGGGCACGTAATGTTATGTTGCAAAATTAACCTGTTGCACAATGCTAGCTAAAGGTCAATATGGAAAGGAATGGACTAGCATTTATATACTGCTTTTCTAGTCTTACTGACCACTCAAAGCGCTTTACACTGCAAGCCACATTTAAACATACATATATATAGTGTTTTAGCCAATACGCTTTAAGCATTTTATCTACTTCACATCACATCCAATTTAAAATCACCAACTAACCTAACATGTATGCCTTTGGTCTTTGGGAGGACGTCAGAGTTACTGACTTGCAGGCACAGGGAGAACATGCAAACTTCACACAGCTGGTGTGTGAAGGCCCCAGCTGGTGTTCGAACGAGGAACCTTCTTGCTGTACCTTATAAACTATTACTATACCCTTTAGATTATTATTGTACCCTAAAGGCTATTACTATATCCTATAAACTATTATTAAACCCTGTAAACTATTACTATTACTGCACCCTATAGACTACTACTACTATATCCCATAAAATATTACTATACTCTTTAAACATTATTATATGTATTACTATATCCTGTAAACTAATAAGCAAGTTAAAAATGTCCTAACTACATTATAAAATTCTATAAACTGTTCAGTTCATAAATTAATTAATATACACACTGTACCATTATTTGTTCTCATGTGTATTAAAATATGTTACAGTGTCAAGTTTACAAGTGTCCCTATATTTACTTAACAGAAGAGTTATTGTCACCCTGTAGATATTTAACATATTCCAAAAAGATGTAGGCAAGGATAAACTTTTTACTTTTTCCCTGCAGAAGAACGATGGCCGTTTCACAGTCATCCAGCTGGTCGGCATCCTGCGCGGCATCGCTTCAGGCATGAAGTACCTGTCAGACATGAGCTACGTCCACCGCGACCTGGCGGCTCGCAACATCCTGGTTAACAGCAACCTGGTGTGCAAGGTGTCCGACTTCGGCATGTCCCGAGTTCTGGAGGACGACCCCGAGGCTGCGTACACCACCAGGGTGAGTGTGAGTGTGTTTGTGTATTGGCGAGCATGTGTCCGACTAGAGTCAGTGGTCCGTCTGACTGTCACCTTTCTTGTCCGCTTTCATTAATCAGCCTAACTTTCAATTACAGGGAGGAAAGATCCCCATCCGCTGGACGGCCCCGGAGGCCATCGCATATAGGAAGTTCACCTCGGCCAGCGACGTGTGGAGCTATGGCATCGTCATGTGGGAGGTGATGTCATACGGCGAACGGCCATACTGGGACATGAGTAACCAAGACGTAAGTCTGAAGGAGTGTAATCATATAGAAATGGTCCTGAATAATACACAGGCTGAGTTTGTGTGTGATATTAGGGCTGTGTAATGACAAACAATTTTGTAAGAATGCTTCATCATTTTAACTCGGTTATACAATCAAATTACCTGCAGAGGTGATGAAGCACCAGCAGTATATTCCTCTTCCTTATTGCACAATGAGCTCACATTTGTAGTTCCACTAATTATAAAAAAGAAAAAAAAAAATTACGCAAAATAAATGCCCTGCATAGGTGCCTAAAGTACAGTAATTAAAAATTTAGTTATAAAAATCACAAAGTAATCAAACTGCCTACAGTTTTTATTACAGTTCCGCTCAGACACAAAGCGTCTTACAGCCGCGCTTATCTGCTATCTAGGTAATCAAGGCCATTGATGAGGGCTATCGGCTGCCCCCGCCCATGGACTGCCCCGTGGCGCTCCACCAACTCATGCTGGACTGCTGGCAGAGAGAGAGGGCCGACCGGCCAAAGTTTGGGCAGATTGTCAACATGCTGGACAAGCTGATCCGCAACCCCAACACCCTGAAGAGGACCGGGGGAGAGACCACCGTCAGGTGAGAGGGCAAGATAAAGACACAGGTGGTTTATGGTTCAAGTGTGTAGTTGAAAAGAGGAAAGCATATGAGTTCCTTTTGTTCTTTGGCTGTTTGTGTGTGTGTGTGTGTGTGTGTGTGAATGACAACCTTAAATTCTGCTCAGAGGATATTTTAGTCTTCCCAATGAGCAATCCTAATATTGGTCACGCAGAGCCTCTGACTTAAAACAGTATCAGTCCATGTGCATATAAGCATAAGAGTGAAACTGACAAATAATAATTTTAGAAATTGCCTCCCCCTCAAATGAAGCGAAATACAAGGCATCTAAAGATTATTAAAAGAGAAGGAACATCTCAAAATTATGATTCCTTTGTCAGACTTCTAAGAACTCTGATGGCATAATAGTAATAAATTATTAATAATCAGTTCACCGCCTGTGAAGATAAGATCGTTTTGGCAACTGTAGTTAAGGTCCTGTATATTATCAGGAAATATGACAATTATACAAGCTTATTACACTTAATTATGAATTGTGTTGTAGGAATTTCCCATTAAGTGTAATCTGACAGCCTGCAAATATTTTAATCACACATTAACTAATACATTTGCAAAGTACAGTGAAACGTTTGCACATAATAGTGAAATGTATGCATAAATATAAATAATTCTTGGATATTCTAATGGATTATTTTGAAGTTAAACTCTGTATTTGATGAGGTTACACTACTTTTGGGGGTGCCTGAAAAAGTTGAGCCCGATAGAGCCTTTTGCAGCACAATGACTTCTGTTTGGTGCTTTTTGTTTTGGCTCTATGATTTACCTCAAGGACAGCCTGGCTGCTTGTTGACAGTACAGAGACATATCTGGAGAGTAGGCCTGAGGCAATATATGAAGCTCTGTGTGAGAGTAGAACTTGAGAATGAGATGACCGTGCCTGCTGTAACACAAGTGTTCACCTGTTCTCCTTGATACCAAGTTGACGTTCCATAATTAATGTATCCATATTTAATACTCTTCATCTGCGTCTCCAGAACAATTCTGTATGAGAGCATCAAAACTTCCAATAACGCGTAGCATTCGAGTGGTCACACCAGCACAAACACACATACACACACACACAGTGTCCTACTCTCTCACCGGTATTTACATTCACCATTAAACATTATCTGCCAGCGCCGTGTGGCTCTTTGCAGCACAAACAACCTCCATAATGGATTTCTCTGCAAACTAGCTTTAATGGCGCTTTACACTCAGGAATGTAGGCGCTCTAACAGGAGGAGGAATTACAATGTTACGCCGAGTTAAAAACAAACACGACCCTACATCTCCGACACCATTACTCTCGAGCGGCTAAACGTGTTAAGAATGACCTTTGTGTGTTTACAGACTCGACGCAGGCCAACGGGAGTCTGTTTGAGTTTAATGAGTGTGTGAGCGCACGCGAGTGGGTTGCGCGATTACACACACAGACACCTAATAGGACACAGCGAGAGCAGGAGTGGAGTCCGCGTAGAGTAATTAGCAGAGCTGAATCCTATAAATGCAGCTCTACAGTTACAAAAAGGAAAGGAGAGAGTGTGTGGGTGTGTGTGTGTGTGTTCGGGAAGGTGTCCCTGCGCATAATCTTTTCCACCTACTTAGTAACGACGACTTAATAAAGAGTCTGACATCCTGTTCTCACAGTTCAACTCGACATCCTTTTTAAAAAGGAGAGAACGATAAAGACAGACTGAGAGCGTAAGAGTCACCAGAGCGGGACAAGCCTGACTCAGACTCACCGGCCCCATGTAAATGTTTCACAGCTGCTGCAATAGAAAGGAAAAAAAAAGCAGTGAAAAAAGAAGGAGGGAAATGTGCTGATGAATATCTGAATGTGAAGAGGGACTCCAGCATGCTGTAAAATTCACCGAGGTGTGCCCAGGTTGTGTGTTTTCCGTGAAATAACGATTAACTAACTGTATCGGTCACACTGGGGAGGAACCGTGTTTGACTTGGCTCAGTTTTGGGTGCAACCTGCAAACCAGGGACACACAAAAAAAAAATTGTGAAGCTGACACATTTGCTGGTTCAATCAAGGAGGACAAGCAGGAGAGAAATGTAGCTTGGTGCTTTTTACAGCTTGTGGGGTAAGCTCTCTGTCGTTGCACAAGGTGTAACTGTCACGCCTTTTTGACACTAAGGCACAGAAGCATAGTCAAGAACGAGGGAACTAATTCCCTCAATGCGACCGTTGCTGCATTTGATAGGAATCTGAGGTATTCAAAGACACAGATCATTACGTTTCCAGTCAAAAGCACTTAAACAGAATGTAACTTTTATTGTCTATATGCAGACAGTCGCATACATTGTGGTTTTGGCTATGTGCTGGATTGAAGTGCAGCAGCTTCGAACACACCACAAAGTTTAATTTCATGAAATGAACTCTTCACTTTTCTCCACCCATTACAGGCCCACCACCACCCTGCTTGAGCCAGGGAGCCCTGAGGCGTCCGCGGCTGTGGGCACAGTGGAGGACTGGCTGCAGGCCATCGGCATGGAGAGATACTGCGACAACTTCACAGCTGCTGGCTACACAACTCCAGAGGCTGTGGTCCACATGACACAGGAGTGAGTAAGAAGGGGACAATATGAAGGAGAAGGGGAAGGCTGAAATCAAAAACTAAAGGAGGTAGCTAGTATCATGGTGAAATAGGAAATTTTTATTTAACAGGAGGTGAAATCCATGAAGGTTTCTTTACTTTACTGATAACTTGACACTTATGCTATTATTCAATTTATAATAGCCCTTCTTCACAGCAACCATTTAAAAAAAATGAAATATTAGGTAAACACAGCTGTTAGTAATTACTAGTTCTATTTGTTCTATTTAGGCTTCTGTCACACAGGGCCAGAGACTGGTCAGTCACCCTCTGGCAACCTCTGGTCACTAGGGAAAAATGTGCATTCCTCAAACAGTTGGCAAGTGGTTGCTGGAGATTGCTAGCTGTCGCTGAAATCGGTCACAAAGAGGGTGCTGTACACAAAAACCTCCTTGTGATTGCTTTGGTCAGTAGCAGATTGTAGTGGTTGCCCATAGTTTGCATGGAAGTTGGCAATTTGTCTCCAAGCACTCACTAACTAAACACTGAGCAAAAGAGAAACTTGAAAAAGTGCGATGCAAAACCATAAACGGAGACCGTTCACCTTCAAAGTAAACGTTGTGCCTTAGCACAGAAACAAACATGTTTCAAAAGGTGCAACCGTTTGCCTTCCACACTTCACAGTTTCACAGCCACTTAGAAAGTCATTGGCGAGTGTTTGCGGACATGTCAGCATCTTACGTGCAAACGACGGTCAACCACAGCAATCTGCTAGCAACCAAAGCAATCATAAGGAGGTTTTGGTGCAGCACCGCATACTTCTTGTGGACCAATTTCACTTAGCGACAGCAAGCAACCTCCCACACATGGCTGCTGTCAAAAAAGTCTGTTAGGACTTTTTTGTTAAAATTGAATGAAAACAGAAATTAAGCCTATCAAGAATATTTTTTAACACCTTAATGGGAAATCTATAATTTTCTCATGAAACAAAGTTAAACCTATTTAAAGAGAGACAAACTAAAAAATTGGTACCACTTTCGTAAATATCGGCAGCTTAGCTGACCATGAGACGTGGAAACACAGGAAATGTCCAAATGTAACAACTTTGCTTAGCAGCATGTTGACTTCATACACAAACCCTCCATTTATGGCAAGCAAAGATAAGCTATTTGCCTGAAATAATTCAAGTAACCTGTACTTCAGTTATTTACACTAAGACAAGCTAAGCTAGTTATCTAAAATAATTCAAGCATGTAGCTAGCTATTTATCTCCACTTCAGTTATTTATGATAAGCTAAAATAAGCTAAGCTAATCACCTTAAGTTCTTTGAGCACGTAGCTAGCTGTTTCTTCCTCAAATGTTTAGTCAAGTTAAGATGCCTCGGCTTCATTTTTAGCACGCAATTTCTTTTATCCCCTAATTAAGCTAATCTGTGACATATTTATATATACATGAGTTAAATTTGTCACATCTTTATAATATCCACATTATTCTTTTGTTAAGATTACCCAATTAGAGTTGCCGTGTTGGCAAGTGAAATTCCTTATACAGCAGTTAAACTGTCGGGCCAGTTTCCACTGGAAGGCTGTAAAATTCATCATGTGGATCAGGTCTCCATGTGTTTGTTATTGTTGTCCTCTGTCCTAAAAGGCCTCTTTTCCCCATCCTTTTCAGGGACATGGCACGCATAGGCATCTCCTCAGCAGCACACCAGAACAAGATCCTGACCAGCGTCCAGGGAATGCTATCCCAAATGCAACAGATGCAAGGCAGAATGGTTCCCGTCTGAGAGATTAAAACAAAGAAAAATGAAGCAAAGCGACTTTGTTTCTTATGAAAAAAATAAATAAATAACAAAAAAGATAAAATGTAAAAAAAAAAAAAAAAAAAAAAAAAAAAAAAAAAAAAAAAAAAAAAAAAAAAAAAAAAAAAAAAAAAAAAAAAAAAAAAATTTATTTTAAAAAAATTATTTTTTTAATTTTTTTTTTTTTT
>VUQI01000688.1:7737-19875 GCA_015106735.1 Paratilapia polleni | reverse complement strand
CTCCCTTTTAACAGGAAGAAACCTCCGGCAGAACCAGGGTCAGGGAGGGGCAGCCATCTGCCGCGACCGGTTGGGGATGAGGGGAAACAGAAGAGAGCAGAGGGAGACAGGACAAAAAGGCACACCTATAGGAGAGAGACAGGGTTAATAGAGACTCCAGCTAGTTAAATGCATCCCTGTTAACAGAGCAGACAATGGAGAATCGACTATATGTTATATTTAGATGTTACTATCAGTAATTGTATAACCTTTCCCTTATGGTGATGTGATCCTTGAAAATTTATTTAAAATGCACCAAAATCAAACAAACAAAAAAAAGTTTTCTAAATTTTCTCAATTATCTGAAATAAAATAAAACATCCTGGGTACCAATGCTTGTTTCTTGCTTTTTAATTTATGTAATAAACATTAAATTAGCAATTTTGCTACTGAAGCTATGATATAGCCCATATTGATGTTCAAAGTTGGTCATAGAAAAAATTGTGCTGAACAAAAATGAAATTTTGGCTTTAACTGTGAGACTTGGAATGTGTGTAAAAGTTTTTGACAGACCTTAAATGATCTTTTTCAGTCTTGAAAATGCAACGGGGCTAGCTCCTGTACTTATGACATTATGAGGGCTCAATAATGCTGGAAAACAAATGCAGTATAAAAGTCAAAAATATTTCGAGCCACCCCTATGTACCCTTATGGCCAATAACTCTTCATAGTATGAAGGTAAAATTTAGCATGTATTCATTAAATGTACTAGTTATTGTAAAATAAATAAATAAATAAAAAATCAGCTTATTTCCCCTCATTCAGACATTCAGAAGCTTTTATGTTGTTATCTACTCCCACCTATTTTTAAATGTATTTGTTTGTTTATTTGAATATCAGATTGTAAAGTGTAAAGCACTTTGTGTTCACTGCCCACAGGTTAAGCAAACAACATCACAGACTCAAAACCAAACTACATCAGGAGGTGATCTCAGTTAATTTCTCTTCAGAAGGTTCACTTGGAAAATTCACATAAGCACAAAAGTTGGTGACTGATTGCTCTGAGTTTGCATTGAGGGCTGAAAGGGACCAAGTGTGAAAACAGCCTTATTAAACACCTAGCCAAATTTAAATGAGAAAAAAAATCACAAGTTTTATAAATTTAGGTTTAGAAATTGTGAAGCATTCTCTGCTCTGATATACTGGGGTGTGTCTGCTGAGGGAGCAGATTGACAGCTTTCATATCAGCAAATTACTACACTAAACAGGCAAACATATGGGGATGCTTTTACCTGAACCACATGGTTTATATGCACACAGTGCACATAATGATTTCCCCCCTTTAAAGTGTATTTTCTTCACTTTAAAGCTATTTCTCTGGTGTTGTAGATGTGTTGTAGGTGTGAAACCTTCCTTGATCAACTATTCATAAGCATGCAGGGCAACTTACTGCTGCTGCCAACAGTGCAGTGGTCTAACATTTCAGAAGAACTAAGTACGCCAACTTTTTGGCATTTTTATATTTTCTGCAAATATTTTCTAACATGCATAATGAAAGTGAGAAATGAATCTTTGATTTTCAGTTATATGGACTTAGTTTTATGTAACTTACTTTAACTCTAACAAGTGCACACACACACACACACACACACACAGAGTGGAAGATGATTTTGCTCTGAGGGGTTTAAAGCAGAAAAGCAGGAGCAAGTCTGAGAAAGAAAGAAAGAGACAGAGTGAGCCAGAGGCAGAGTGAGAGAGAAAGCCTGTTCGAGTCAGTGAACTTCCATCATCCATCAATGAGACTGAGGCGCTGACACAGAGACATCCCCAGATCCTTGTCGACAAATTGCCCTGGTAAATGACTTCTCTTATCAGTTAAATCATACTATCCACCCTTCTTTCCCCCCATCCCTTCATCTATCTCTCTGGATCATTCATGTCTCTCTTTCTCTCCCTGGTTCCATTTTACAGCAAATTTAAATTAAAAATGACTTTAATGGCATGAAAGGCTTAGAAACATTAATGTTAGAGTATCATAATTTAGATACAGTTCATACAATTTGTCCCAAGAAACAGTGTGCACACCATATTATATGCCTGTGTGTATGTGTGAGTGTGCGTTGTGTCTGTGTAGGTGATTTACTCTCCCTGAGGTTGTGGCATGCTGATGCATGCAGGACTGTAACATATGCACTGTCTCCTTTTGCTTGTTCCAAAGCACAAAGTTCTGTGTAGATTCACAGCAAAATTTAACATGAATTAGGAAGTTTTACATTTCCAGTGTGTCACTTGCTGAGCACTTCTTAGCTTTGAAAATCATCTTTCTTCTTCCTCTCCTGTCCTCTCTTTGTTACATCTCCATATCTGAGAGTATCACAAGCACCATAACTGCATTTTTCAATTCAATTCAATTCAATTTTATTTATATAGCGCCAATTCACAATAATAGTCGCCTCAAGGTGCTCTATATTTTAGGGTACAGACCCTAAAATATTAGACAGAAAACCCCAACAGTCAGATGACCCCCTATGAGCAAGCACTTGGCAACAGTGGGAAGGAAAAACTCCCTGAACGCCAACATGCTTCTATAATAGCTTTGTTAAACAGATCTGCCATTAAAAATAGAAGAAGGAAAGAAATAGAAGTCTAGGGGTTTAGACCATGGACCCCAAATACCTAGTGCATGTCTGACTTGGGGCATAGGCACTGCTGCAAATGTCACAGCAGCTGACATGTGCAGTAGTCGAATGTAATTCCCTGTCTCCCTGTCCTCCTATTTTCTGTCATCTCTCTATTCTTGACTCTCTAATAAAAGCTTAAAAATATCCCCCAGAAAAACAAAACAAGGTCACATTTTCCTTTTGAAAACTACAAAGCTTGTTCTCTTATTACACCTTCGAATTTGAACAATGTATAATGGAATGCAAAATGAACTCAAATCTGGCAAATGTATAAATTAAGCACACTGAAAATTGCATGCAAAAGGTCACGTAACAAAACTTGCACATATGCATATCTGGCATAATGCACAAGGCATCTGAGCCATGACAGCATTCTCAACCAGGCCCAACTGCACACATACAGCCCCATCAGCTGCATTTGCAGCTCCTCCTAACACTCAGAAGGCCACTTTGTCATCTGTAGGTTTGGAAGCTGAAAATATGCATTCTCAATGACACAGTGTCACCAATTATTTCTCAATAATGTGACACAAACCTTGGGAAAGGACACCCCTAATGGTGACAAAAATTCTGTCAGGAGGATGTTGTTCTGTTTCTGGAAAATGGTGACAGAGATAAATAATTTTACACAGCACAGGGAAATGAGATGCATTAGAGATTGAGAAGTGGTGATTACCGCAGTGCCAGGATGGGGTAGTATCCATCCAGTAACCAATGCTGGACTGAATAGAAAGCACAGGATGAAGAAGAAGAGTGCTTGCACTGAAATTAAATGTTCACAAGCTGGGTGTCTGAATAACACTGTATAGATTGCAAGGAGTGTGAACTATCTCACTCAGATAGGAAGAAGACTAGTGAGCTCAATAAAAAGCAAATCAGGGAATTATGCACATGGGGTCCAGCTATTACAGGTTTGAATAATTCCCATACTGATCTCAACTCTATTATACCACATAAAATGAACTGAATGAATTAGGAAAGTGATTGACATTAATGTTAATCAAATAAGTCACAAAATTGAGAAAGGGAATATTCCTCCAAAGGGTGATTGTCCAGTTTTAGCTTAGCAACCCTAATTAGGGGTGGCAGACAAACCTCTTGATTTCTTAGTAAATGGTGGTAAAGCGTTCACTGTATTATAGGAAGAGCAAGTGTTTGGATGGTGGTTAGTCTTTTTACTCTTTCCCAAAAAAATCAAGCGCAAAGTGTAAGGATTGGATGAATCAAGGTGTGTATTAACTATAAAAATGAATATGCTGGGCTAAGCTACAGCAGTAGGCTAACTCCATGTTAGCCAAGGCCATTGGCATTTCAGCTCAGTTCACAACTAACTTATCAGACTACAAGGAGAAGAATGGTGTGTTACACGAATCACCAGATCTCTGGCAAATGTAGCTTTAGCACTTTTCTGAGGAAAATTTCTTTGATCAGTAGAGTACAAACGGGTGTAAATATAGAATACTGAGATAATCCTTATGTCATCATTGCAATAATGAATGTCAGGAAAGACTCCCCATGAGAAGAGATGTAGGATCCATATCATACAGAGTGAAATCATTGCACAAATGCAATAATTATCGTACATCTGGCAACAACAGTATTGTAAAGAAGTGGGGTTTAGTACACAGTCAGTTTTATTTTGGACATTTGAGCTACCATATTACGAAAGCTTTGCAGTGACATTTGCAGTTGAGTAATTTCAAAATGCTACAAGAGTATATACATATACACTCAGAAGACACTTTATTAGGTACTCTTTGCTACTACTGAGTTGGACCCCCTTTTGCCTTCAGAGCTGCCTTAATTCTTCATGGCATAGATTCAACAAAGTGCTGGAAACATTCCTCAGAGATTTTGGTCCATGTTGACATGACAGCATCACACAGTTGCTGCAGATTTGTCAGCTGCACATCCATGATGTGAATCTCCCGTTCCACCACATCCCAAAGGTGCTCTGTTGCATTGAGATCTGGTGACTGTGGAGGCCATTTGAGTACAGTGAACTCACTGTCATGTTCAAGAAACCAGTCTGAGATGATTTGAGCTTTGCAACAGGGTGTGTTGTCCTGCTGGAAGCAGCCATCAGAAGATGGGTACACTGTGGTCATAAAGGGAGTTGTGCCATGTGATTGACTGATTAGATGTTGTTAGTTCAACAATCAGTTGAACAGGTGTGCCTAACAAAGTGTCAGGTGAGTGTATACAACAAAAAATATGGTACAAAAACAATTTATTTAATCTTCACAATTCACACTGAAGAAATGGAGACCTCTTTGTATATTGGGATTTGTTCTCACCTCCCTCAAAGCACCAATTAACTTCTTGTAATTAGCATGTAACTCAGACTCATTTCACAGGCCCTCTTGCAGAAAATTCTGTCTCCACATGTACGACCCTGCATCTGCTACTGCAGAAGAAAGACAGATTAGGGGTCATCTGATGATGCTTACTGAGGAAAATTAAAACAAAGTGTGCACACAATAAATGAGCTTGACCCACTGCAGCAGAACTGTGCACATATGTGGATGGCTTTCCTTGACGTGATTTGAAAGACAAAAGCGCAGCAGAAACACCAGCTGGCTCGACAGCAACGGAGGAGAGTACTCACGTGCTCTCCCATGAGCTGGATTTTTGTTAATATGATGTGTATCTGTGTGTTTGTTGGTTATAGAATTAAGCTTCCTTTCAGCTTGTGACAAGGGAAATTAATTCTGCTAAAGTGGGAAAACGATATTATAACACTGGTCACCCATGCTAGTCATGGAACCTATTTATCTCAGCAAATGCAAAAAATCACCATGCTGAAAGCGGCAGATTTAAAAGAAAAAGGATCTTCATCATCAGTTGAAATCACTCCTGATAGTCATATTCCAGGCAGTGTTGAAAAACCTCTAAATATCCCTTGTAGTTTCTCGGCTAAGGAACATAATCATGTGCTGTAACGTGTAAAAATGTCCCTCCTCCTATCACCATGGTAAATCTTGTGTATATTTGCCTGCTTATTGGATATTACCAGCAGCACAGCACACAAACTGACACAAGGATCACACTGGCTAACATGGAACAGCGGGTTATCTGATCTCACTGACTGCAAGAGCTCAGACTGTACAAATCCACAGAAACAGAGATGCTGTTCACTTTATTGTAGCATGCATCGCTGAGTCAAACTGAAGTAGTGTGTAACAGCTTAAGTATATGTTGACTCATTATTAAAAATAACTGTTTTGCTTTGTTAAATCAGGGACACAAACAAAAAAAAATTACATTTTTTTCATTTAATGAGCAGACATGTATAACAGAGGGGATATACAGTAATAAACCATGATCACTGATGAATTAAATTCAATTATTAATGAAAAGAAGATGCTGTGTGAAGAGGGACGTAAAATATGTCATGTGAATTTCCTTCTTTCTGAAGCACACAAACCTTTTGGAAAGACATCCAGTGACCTAGCAACAGGGTCATGGGTGGTCAAGGCTCAGTCACACACCTGGGGAGTGAAGTGTGGCCCAAGTTGTCAGATGTTGCAGAAGAACTGCTGTTCATTACAAATCACTGAAAACTTTAATGCTGGCTATGATAGAAAGATGTCAGAAAGTGCAGCTTGCTGAGTATGGGGCTGTGTAGCTGCAGACCGGACAGAGTGACGATGTTGACTGCATAGACAGCCTGGTCTGATGAACCATGTTTTCCCTGAGTATGCACATCATTTACCAGGGGAAGAAGTGGCAGCAGGATGCACTATGGGATGCTTGATGCTTCTGACTATATTCTGCTGGGAAACCTTGGGTCTTGGCATTCATGGGGATGTTACTCTGACAAATACCACCCACCTTTGTTGAAGACCATGTACTGGGTGCCAATGTTACTCCCTAATGGCAGTCCCTCTTTTTTAGTTTAAATGCTGAGGCTGATCTGTGTATATCATAGCAATATCATGTAATAGATAAGGGGCCTCATTTACTATGATTTTAGTTATGACAGTGATGGAGTAGAGGACCTCTTCAGTATATTACACTTGCCAGTAAATTTCCACAGTGCCAACACATAGAAAAAAATGGCGGGAAGAAAAATAAAAGTTTCACATACTGTGGTTCTTTCTTTGTTTGTGAGAATGACATATAAAAGGTGATTTTGCAGAAAAGCAAGCAAGACAGGAAATAAATACTTTTAAAGCGATATGACAGTAAATGTGTTAGTGTGCTGATGTGCAGTGTATGAACAGGGATGTCCCTGCTGCACCCAGACTCTTACAAATGGACTCGCTGGTTGGAATTGACATTTAATTTCCAGCAGCAAACATCCCAGACCCTCCAAGACGGAGTCTGTTTGAGATGGATTTCCAAGCTTGCATTTTTTTAATATTACACATTTAGGCAGGTTTTATGTAAGAAAGTTGTACTCTCAAAACCCCAAATTCCCATCACACATGGGGCAGAGAATGACTCTTTATCAAAAAGGGAAAAGAGAAAGGGGGAAAGGTTAAGGTTATATGGTGTGCATGTGTCACTCACTGTTGGATAAAAATGAGAGTAAGTCATACAATGCAGCATCCAAAGTTAAACACCAATACAGGAAAATTAACCAACTTCTTTTAATCTGAATGGTACTGTCCTCCAATAAATGTTTAAACAAGTGATAAAATCCAGATTTTTGCAGACACAGTTAAAAATGCATGGTCTATCTATCAACTGCGGGCAACAATTACTTTTATTTGTTTCTATAGCCTTAAATCTCCAAAAGAAAAGAAGATCAGAAACTGAATATGACTAGACCACTGTTCATTCATTACTCAACAGCAAACTGCCATGGAGTCTGCGATGGCTCATATTTGAAATAAACTTAATATAGTGTGTATTACCATTAATATTCATCTTACATCTACATCACAAGAAAAGAGAATACATCTGTCTGGTAATAAAACTGTCATTAGCATATGTTACACATACACCGTGGAGGCTGGGAAACAGACACAAAAATATAAGACACTTACATTATTGATGCTAAAAAAGAAGCAGTACTTTGTGCCTGGGCTATGGTTCAGAAGGTGGCAGCATTAAATTGTCCTCCATGCTGCTACCAGATATCAGTGCATTACCTCAAGACTCAGCTGTGAGAAAGGTCAGTCTTCTGAATGGGGAAAGCCCTGTGAATTCACTCCGGGCTTTATCAATAATGCAGGGGGTGAATCAGAAAGAGAGGAATTCTGTGTGTCCTGAATGTTGTGTTCAACATTCAAACAAACCCTTTATTATAGTGTAAATGTACAAAAAACAAAAAAAAAAGATAAAAAAAAGATATGCATTTCTATAGTTTCACTATTCCAGGTAACTCCAGGTCTCTGTAAGAGTCTGATATATATTAGCTGAGCAGATTTAGCTTGACATTTTTTTTTTGCTTTTAACAAATTTATAGACAGGTGAAAATTAAAGAGAAATTAAAGGAAGATGTTGGACCACCATATGCTGTCAGAACAGCTTCCTGCCACTTTGCATTTATTCTACAAGAAATTTGCTGGAGGAATGCCACACCATTCTTCCAAAAGATTTTCCCACACTGATCTTAGTTGTGAGCTGGTCCAAACTCTCCCTACGTGTTCAGCTGCTTTAAACCTGGCGACTGTGAAAGACCTTAGCATAAGTACATTATTTTCATACCCATCAAACCGTTAAGCGACCGCCTATGGCTCGGTCACACTAGAATAAATTTAGGATGGCAATCTCCTTGTGGCTAGCAAAAATTTGTGGTTGCTCAGTGACTGCATTGAATTTTTTTGCATTCCTCTATGAATTACAAGTAGTTGTGCCAACCAACTGGTCACCCAGAGGTGGAGTGTGCAACACCCTCAACCCACTGGGTGACTGCACAGATCGCCTAGTGCGAGGCAACCCGTCTCTAAACAATCATGGTCCAGCTTGGACTGACTACAATCACTCTGAGAGAGATTGGTGAAGGTTTGCAAATGATTACAGTCTAATTTATAAATGCAGACAGATTGCCAACAAGTTGCAATCAGTCTGAGTCGGTCTGTGCCAATGAGTGCAACTCATCCGTGATGCGTCTCATTGCAATAGGAGGCTCGGCTCCACTGGTTACCAACTGGTTGCATTTTGCAGTTAAATCGCCGTCCTGCAGCAACTACGTCACTATTTGTGGAGGAATCTCTGAACTTCTGTTTCAGATCCATGCAGGTCTGGCTGGACTCTGGATGTAAGTAGTTAATGTGAGTTTCTGTTTAATGTGAATTTCTGTGTATGTAGACAGAAACAGATTTGTGAATTTCGCAGATTTATCACAGCTAATTGCCATATTACCACAGATTGCATATAATTGCCAACTTGACCCCATTCAGTCGCAAACTGAATGGGGTCAGCCGACTCCATTTTATCCATTTTATTTCCATTCTATTTCATTTTATTGCCATTTTATCGCTATCTTGATGCACCAAAGTTGCTTTGAAGAGGCTGACTGTGAGTGGTCGCAGACCTGGTCCCCACCTTTAAAGCAAAGATAGCGAGATTGCAAGTTCATTGCACAGAGTCACAATAATTCTAGTCGTGCTGTGGTCTCCAGCAACAGTTTTCCCTAGTGTGACTGTAGCACTATGGATGTTGGCATTGTCACACTGAAAGAAACAACTCCCATCAGGATGAAATGTTTAAATATGAGATAAAAGGTATTGATTTACAGTGACCTTTTCCCTCTAAGGAAACAAGTGGAGCCTAATCATGTCAGCAACATGCCTCCCACTGAATAACACAGCCTGAAGGGGTAGAAGTTTTTAGCTTTTTGTCACCTGTCTGTATTTACATAAATTGACTCAAAAGTACTAAGAAATAGACACAAATTTCTTTGTTCCCTCTTTTTTGTATCTACATTTAAATTCTGTCTGCATTTAAGTTTGTCCTTAAAATTTTTTTATAGATTTTTTTTTTAAATATTACATATAATATTTATATGTAAATAAAAAAGTATGCTTTATGGACCTTTTTCTTAATATAATTTGTGTGGTGGTGATGATAAACTGACATAATCAGCTGAAATGTTAGAAATACCTCACTTAATATTAACTTATTTTTGAGTTTTCTTGTAATAACTTTTGCATTTCCCCTGACCAACAGAGTAGGCTGAGCTGTATTCTGAAACAGTATCATGCATTATGTAGTAGGCTGCCACTGGTTGTGACTACAGTGAGAGTCAGTGCATCCTTAGCTGTGGCCGTCAGGCACAAGCCTGTCCCCTTACATTTAGAAAACAGCTGGAGGAGCTCTCTCACTGACTGCTGCTAACACAGACTGCAGCTCTCATTATGACTACAGCCACGGGATGACATAGCTTTTTCTGTTACTGTGGCTGTAACCATGGCTGTGCTTTGTTTGTTACAGTTATGACTGTGACACGTTAGGTCTGGAGATACTGTATTCTTGAACTCCTTTGGTGTCCTGGTAACGTATTGGTCAGAATCAGGAACAGCTGGAAATATCCACAGCACAATAGATTCATCCACAGCAGCCGCAGTCCAAACAACAGCAATATCTGCCTACAGCTTCATCATCACAGGAAGGTAGACCATGCTACAGCTGTGCTCACAACCAGCAGCTGGATACTGTCAGGGATTGACCTTTTAAAAGGAGTAATGACCACTAAGTGCACTGCACAAAGTATCACATCATCTGTCCTTTCTGTAGCTGAGTTTTGCCCTTAACTGCCAGTAAACCTAACCAGAGCAACACGCAAAAATTATTGCAAGGTAACACAAAGGAAATTCAGAAAAAAATTCTTCACTAAAGCTTTCAAGACTCCTCAGTATTGCAGAGGAATTTAACTTTGTAAGATTAGCTTTATGACTACAGTAGTTAAATAGGAAAATACTTTTATTAAAGCATAAAGACAACTATCTTCCAATTTAAGGGATCATCAAAATGTCTCTGCTTCTTAAAAATGCCACATAAAAAAATACATGGCAGGCTACAATTGGTCCTAAAATACATGTTATATATTTTTTTAATTAATTATTTAATTTTTACATTGTTAGCTCTGATTATTGATAATCTTTGACATTCTATATATAACACTCTATTTGTCCCATTGTCATTTGAATGTCCATGTCACGATTTAATGACTTCAACATCAAAAATGTGTAATGGCATTGACACCTCTTTATGGTAACAACTCCTGAGTGCAATGTGGAACATGTTACAGCTGTAGAAGTCCCGGTGTGTAGGTAATTCTAGACCTCTGACTGAAATAAATTCTGCTCACCAGAATAAAGTACTAAGTTTCTAATTTTGTGGTTTGCCATTGACCTTTTTCACAGCTGATATCCTGGCATTTTCGTTACAGGGGAAACAAATTAAAGAAAAAATTGCAGTTCCATGAATTGTTCCAGTAAGGCATTCCAGAACCCTTCAACTAGCTTGCCTAAACGCCTAAACCTGCAGCAATGCTTCTGTTCTTTTTTGGAATAACTTATATATATATAATAATAATATATATTTAATTGGTGGCTCTTGCTTACACACACACAATCAGTACCACCTGACAGTTTGAAAAACTGTGTTCATACATGTACCCTATTGAGTGCATCCCTTCAATGCTGCTCACTCTTGTATCCGCCTGTTCTCCCAGCTACCGTCCAGGACACTTGGCTGTGCTTAGGAGACCTGCCTTCCTCCACACAGTCTGTCTTTCCTCATTCTCTCCTTTCTTTGCAAATGCTCCATCCATCCCCCCCTCCTGTGCTTTCATGCCGATCCGCCTGTTCATCTCACTGCCCAAATGGCAACAGGCAAACCAGACAGCATGACTCTGACAACATTACAACACTAACGGACCATTTTTGTCAGAGTTCTGGCCGACTCTCATTTGAAGTGAAGGTTTAGGCTTTCAGGAGGTGTTGAAAATGGAGGGCAAAGGTTTGAACTGCAATCTTTAGGGAGTAACATACAGTAAAAGTGAGCACAAGGTGGTGTAGACATATAGGTGTAAAATGTTTGTCCACATAAAATTCACAATACCAACAATTTGCAAAAAGACAAATTTCCCTTTGGCTTAGACAAAGTCAAAGGAATGCTGAAATCCACAAAACAGAAGTGAAGAGGACAACCAGTCCACTAGGACTTACTATAATCCTTCAATTTCATATTTTAGCCGAGCGTGATAACGGGGCCACTCTATCTGCCACACACTGCTGGTACTGTCAAAAAAACAAAGACAGACGGTCAAAAGATCACTCTCCTGCAATTAAGATTTTCCTTCAAGGGTCAAATGTAATATACGTGAGTGAGTGCGAGAGTGTGCCAGGCCATAAAGTACAAATCTAGCAGCTGTATTTTAACATGCCTTGGAATAAGAGATCAGAGCTCCCCCATGAGAAAAGAAGTTAAAATGACATGAAATTAAATGGAAATTTAGAGGGACAAAAAAAAAAAAAGGTGAAAAAAAAAACAAAAAAAAAAGAAAAAAAAAAGGGAGGAA